>JAJHUT010000131.1:0-212860 GCA_020916435.1 Oxytropis ochrocephala
GTTATACTTCGTTCAGTTACGTATTGATCTAGTTGGTAGTTTCCGATGACATTATTCGCTAATAAAATTGGCAATTAGACAAACAATAGATTAGCGGAAAGCAAAGCCAGATTAACAGTTAACATCAAGTGGTGTTGCGCTATCTGGCGCCGGCAGCTAATATATTCGTCATAGCTATTCTCCCAATGTATTGCCATAATAATGTGTACATACTGATAATAGTTTTGAGTAGTTTATCACAGTTGGGATTATATATAAATATTGTAAAAATGTCTATTCATATATATATATATATATATAGAATATAATAATATGCTTTTACATGTGCAAGTTTACCCGTTCAGAGATAGATAGAAAGAAAGAGTGGCGGCGCTAGCGCTATCAAAAGCTATTTGATCTAATGATTCATTATATTGAAAAATAATAATTCTTCGGCACTTATAAATAATAATAATAATAATAGTTCACATGCTGATTGATTGACTGACTTGACCGACCTACTGACTAATGTGTTTTTGTATCAATATTGAAGATAATAACGATGATCAACTAAGTGTTTCTTGTTGTTGTTGTTGCGGCTGTTGCTGCTGCTGATTGGTAACTAGATTTTGGTTCATCATAGGAGGACACATTAGTTCGGAATCATCATTACCATTCTCGACGGGTGCTGGTTGGCTCCGAGGCCGGGCCATTTGGGTCACGCATAACCACTGGCCACTGGCTCATGTTCATAGGTTTCATCTTGATGGGCGGCTTTTGGCTCGATTGTTTGTTGCTGTTGCTGTTGCTGTTGCTGGTGATGATATTGAACATGTCGCTGGTGTTGTTGATGCTGATGTTGATGGTGGTGGTGGTGGTGGTGTTGCATTTGTTGGCTTGCAGCGGCGGCAGCAGCCACTGCCTGGGCGATCGCCACCTGATGCTGGTGATGCTGGTGGACATTGAAGTCGGCGGGCGGCGGTGGCGGCGGCTGCGGGACGGACGACGCGTGTTGCTGCTGCTGCTGGGAGGCGGCTGCTGCGGCGGCCGCCGCCGCCATGGCCGCATAATGTTGCTGGAAGTCATGGTACTGTTGGGCGTGGAACATTAGGGCGCCCGCATCGGGCGGACCCGTGGCGGACATGAGGGCGGCGGCGGCGGCCGCAGCGGCCGCCGCAGCTGCCGGCGACTGCTGGGGCGCCGATGAAGGCGGCTGGGGTGCTGCAGGTGGGCGGGGCCACTGGAGAAACGGCCCGACCATCTGGAGGTGGGGGTGGCTATGGTGGGCGAGGTGGAGGTGGGGATGATGGGCGTGCGGGTGGTGTTGCTGGTCGGTCGGACTGCCAGCTGGATGGTGTTGTTGTTTGTGCATTGAGTTGGGCGTGTTTGAGCCCAGGCTGGAGCACACCGGAGAACCATTGACCGTCGACGATGAGTTCTGACTATGTGTCATGTAATGATGGAGTTGCCCCAGTGAAATGCCTGCCCACTGATTGACTGAGCACTTGCTGAGACTGCTGGTGTTGTTGTATTTGTTGTTGTTGTTGTTGATGGTGGTGGTGGTCCATGGCGATGGAGGCCGCCGAGACGGCCGCTATCAGTTGTTGTTGTTGGTGGTGGTGGTGACTTTGGAGGTGGTGGTGTTGATTATGTTGCGGCGGATGGTGGCCGTGCAGGTGTTGGTGTTGTTGTTGTTGGTGGTGGTGGTGGTGGTGGGCGTGCGGAGTGTTGGACGCGACCCGTCGGTGGTGGCTGCGAGTCGGACGGACTGGCGCCGGCCAGCACTGGCTGCTGGTGGCGATACACTGCAACCTCGTCAAGAGCATCTTCGTGAGAGTGTCTCATTGTCTATGGCGATGTGATTGTCAAATGGGAGGATTCAGGTTAGCTTTAGGAAGGGAACACAGCGGCCATCTATCATCGTCGTGGCAGAGTTTCGCTACTACTTACAATTGCAATCTCTGTAGGTTCCATTAATTATAGCCAACTCAATTAATTGTCTCTTCTTGAGCTCGTCCTCGCCGTCGACCTGTTTTCGGGTTGTTGTTGTTGTTATTGCAAACAAAAGTTTAACAACGAAGAAGGTCAGTTCATTTATGCTAATCAAAAGTTATTTGCTGTTGTTGTTTTGTTTAAGGTGATGTTAAGCGCCAGTCTCTTGCTAAGCTTCGAGCCCACTCGTTCGTGTTTAGTTCTCACAAAATCAACCGGCGGTTTTTCATTATCCTCTCGCATTCTCTCTTTGAAGATAATGAAAAGCCGTCCCGATCAGGTGGCCACTGCCGTTGCCACTACCGCTGGAGAATACTTACAATTGGAACAAGCAACTGTTTCCACTTCTTCTAGAGCTCGCTTGAGCTTCACCTGAGCCCGATTTTGCGTATCCTCTACCGTAATTAGAACATGCAAATGGTCATTTAAGTGCTCCCAATTGGCTTTGCCTCTATT
The DNA here is from genome assembly GCA_020916435.1 of Oxytropis ochrocephala. Lineage (NCBI taxonomy): Eukaryota > Viridiplantae > Streptophyta > Magnoliopsida > Fabales > Fabaceae > Oxytropis > Oxytropis ochrocephala. The sequence continues at coordinate 2,428 of JAJHUT010000131.1, forward strand.
CCTGTTCCTCCTGTGTGTGTGTGTTTGCGTTCATATGAATATGAAATGGTGAAACATATCGAGATATGAGGTTAATCGAAAGCGCACGCGACGACGGTCACTCTCGAAAGCCTTCACCTCGGGTGAATCACCTTCAACCTTACCTTCTTTTTGTCGCGCATGGAGCTCCCTGCCGCGAATCATTATCTTGCAACCTGTCTCTTGTTCCAATTGCTTGGCGGTCATTCCGCGCGGCCCCAACAGTCGGCCCACGAAATTGTACTCAGGATGCTCATCCACAGGTACATACAGTTTCTCTTGCAACTGTACGAGTTCGCCCTCTGGCTCGGGCAGGTCCAGCGGCGCCTCGTCCAGCCGGACGACGTCGTTCAACTGGAACAACTGCTGACGGACACTGTTGATCTCATCGTCAATTAACCTGGCCACGTGAATGAACACATTGGTCGGCAGTCCGCTGAGCTGCTTCTTGTCTTTGATCAGCTGGGCCAGGTAATCAGCCGGCCGACACGCCGGCGGCGGCGGCCACTGGCTGCTGCTGCTGCTGTTGCTGGGCGTCCATACCAGCAAACTGGTGGTACTGATTGTTGGGCCACGTGTTGGCTATTATTGTTGTAATTGGCAGGTTGTGGTTATGTGTGTCTTCTCTTTGATTGCTGTTGTCTCTGGTGGCCAGCCGATTTCACCTGTTCGCCGGCATCTTTTCGTTCAACTTCCTCCTCTTCATGTTCTTCATGTCCGGCTGCTGCTGCTGCTGCTGTGGTCATCTCTTTTGGCGATCGACTCGTCTCGTCTTCTTTATTAGTCGTCGTCTTCATCGTTTCACCTGCCTCTTCAACTTGCTCCCACTTTCGCCGTTGGGCTTCTCGTTCACTTCCATGGGGTTGGCGGATGTCTCTAACAACATTGTTTGATTGTCGCCATTGTTTTCGCTTAATGCAGTTTTACTGGACGCCTCCGGCTCGTCCTCTTCATCTTTACTCATCTTAGTGGTTGAGAGTTTGGCTTGTTTCGCAGTGGCACCATTCACATGTGAAGTACTTTCTTGAGCTTCAACTCGCCTTCGGTGTCTTCGTCAGAGCTTTCCTTCTGTTGTGTGTCTTTAAAACTATTCGGCTCTCTGCCGTTTGGAGCTTTCATCGGCCAGCGCAACGAGCACCAATGTGATAATCTTGCATGTGTATGTGTTTGTAGGGCTATTGGCCAACCACTTGTCAGTCAATACAATAGTAGTAGTAGTAGTAGTTATGATGAGAATGAAAATGATAGAATCGATAATCTACTTGTGGACTTGTGTGTTTGTGTGTCTGTATGATGTCTGTTGATGTTGTTGTGTGGAAGCTCATTCGGCCGGTGGCCGTTTGTTTTCTCTCTCTCTCTCTCTCTCTCTTTCTCTCTCTTTCTCACATGAGAAGGCCACAGCTGACAGAAGCAACTCGAAAGTGTGGCCGACAACTTAGCACGAACGAGGACGACGACAGAAAAACTTAATCTATGGCACCTGTTCGAGTAGCAAAAGCAGCAGTTGTTGTTGTTGTTGTTGTCAGTTTACTCGCCGAGAGCACCAACTGTTGCCTTGGGTCACCTCTAGACTTGCCCTTTAACAACTGCAACTGCGCCGCGCCGACTCACTGAAGGACTCGCTCAGAGTGGCCGGCCAGTGCCAGTTAACTGTACTTCGGCGGCCTGTGTCCGCTGTTCGTGTGATGCAATTTCACTGCTGCAAACAAGTGGAATGAGATGCAACTTTAGGCCAAATGGCATGATAATGATACGAACAGATGAAGCAGACGCCACCGCCGCCGATGGAGAAGTGCCTGTAACTGGCAGAGACTGGCCGAATATTTGCTGTTTGGCGCGCGAAGATGCACTAAAACTTGTTGCCGGAGTTGTTGTTGTTGTTGTTGCTGTCCTTTACAGGTTATCTTCTTGCTTGCTTCGGTGTCTGTTAGATGTCGAGAATTCTCTCTTTCTGGTTTGTGTTTACTTTCTGGATGGCCTTTTGTCTTGGCGCTTCGGCTAAACTTGAACAACAAGTAGATTATATTGAAACTGTAACTCTCCTTTGGCCGCTAAATCTGCATTGGCCGCCGCCGTAGCCAAACTTCAGTTCTTAACGACAGTGCGCCTTCTAGCCGGCGACTGTTGTTAATGATAATTGAAAAGCAACAAACACTCGCAGATAATAGTGGCGAGCTTTACCTGCATGAGGCTGCAGACAAACAAATAGTACAGACAAACACACAGCACTTGATTGATATTCGCTGGGCTTCGATTGGATGACGCGCGAGTTCTAACAGCGCGCACGTAATAAACAATTAGAAAATATGGGAGTCCACGCCGACGGCCGCGGGGAATATTATTTTAAAATGAAACGGCGCGTTCGCAGAAAGGGCCAGCCCTGTCAGATAGTCAGATGGAGACGAGGTTGCGGCTCTCAATGGTGAGCCGGCGCGACGTGGAAAGTCGATGAGCTGGCTCGAAAGGTAGGCCGCCGCCGTCGAGTCGAGTGAATAATATCAAGTTTGTTTGGGCCGCATCAGCTCTGACTTAGACGAACTGAGGCTTTGGCGCCGCCGACTACGCAAATTGAGGGCCAAACGTTTGCAATATACAATATCAGTCAACTTTCTCATTCACTGTAAGTCTTGCGAGTCGGCGGCGACGGCGCCAGAGACGACGATGACGACTAAGACGTCGCCTCCTCGCGGGCCACGACGAGATGCCATATGGCGGCTCGTCGTCGTTGCCAGTAAGGAAGCCAATCGAGTCGACTGGATGCGACGAGGCTCAAGTAAACTGATGCGATTGGAGGCAATTTAAGCGAGATAACGAACACACACACACACACACACACACACACACACACACACACACACACACACACACACACACACACACACACACACACAGAGAGAGAGAGAGAGAGAGAGACGCCAACACATGCGGTGGGCGAGAGTCTTGCCAGATGTTTGCTGGCGCTGGAAACGAGACCAGACAACACAAGACAAGTCGTCGACGCCGTAAGCTTTAAACTTCAATGGCGTCGAGATGCTCTAAACTGCTCTCTGTGAGTCTCCTTGAGGAGGCTCATAATGGAGAGATGCCTGGCCGAGACTTGTCTGCTTTTGAGTTGGCGTCGGCTCTGCCTCGCCGGAGGAGGAGACAGAGACTTTGCCGGTGATGTAACAGCGAATGCCATCGCCAATGCCGCCGCGAACGCCTCAACACTGAGCAGTCGACTTCCTCTCAGATGACTCAAAAAGACAGCTAGAAGTCGATTACTTTCCTCGTGGGCCGGCCGAGGCTCTGCGGCCAACTCTAAGAGATGATTTACTTTGACTCTGAGCTCAGAGCGCCGATTAATCATTGCGCCGAGTGAAAGTCGGCCTCACGAATAGTGCAGTTGATATCATTTCAATTGATATATTTTAATGCCAATCAGCCGGCGGACCCGTAATTGTGTTGCCGGTAATTAGATTGGCCGGCTCGCCTATATATTTGTGAGATAATGATTTAATTAACTGGGACTTGTATTCAATGAGAATGACGACTGATTCTCGTCGAGCCGCCGGGCCGCCGGGCAGCTCATTAAAGGCGCCGACCAATTGAAGGCGCCTTCGAGACGCATATTTCGGCCTCTGTCCGTCGACTGGTTGGCTCGATGGATGGCATCCCCTAATTGAATGAGAGCGACGGCGAATTCCTGTGCGCGCGCGTGCCTCCGCGATGGCATCCATTCGCGTGCTTTAAACTTAATTACAGTTCACTACTGTAATTGATGATAGTCGTCTTCGTCGTTGTCTTCGCAGTCGCCGTCGCCTTCGCCGTCGTTTTAGTCTTCATGCAAATGCAATGATAGTCATCGGCGACTGGCGGCAGCCACCTCAAATTCCGGCCAACAACGCAGACGATGACGCATGGCCGACGTGGGCCGAATTTGGGCAAACATCGCTGATTAGTTTCTCTCCAAATGTGTCTTCTCTCTTGTCCATTTGGGCGCGATTAATTGCAAACACACACCAAACCAAACACCAAACTGGCGAGAGCTCAGTCAGATTAATCTTTTTATCTGGTCGAGTCGAGCTCAGTCCAGTCCAGTCAGCCCGGCTCGAGTAGGAGCTCATCAACTGGAGGAGACGAGAGGAAAATTGATCGACTTGATTAAGTGGCCGGCGAGCCAGCTGAACGCATTTAGTGGTCTCGTGCGTCTGTTGAGATTGTGTTTCTCGTCTGTGTATGCAGCTGACCGACACACAAAACAAGTGGCTTCCTCCACTTCTTCTTCTTCTTCTGTGTGGGTGTCCTCGGGCCGGCCACTATGTATTGTGTGGGTGGGGCAGGCCAGTTCGCCTGCTGTCGAGACAAGTGGCGGCCACAGCATCTGGCCGACACTGGCGAACATCATCACTTTGTGTAGTGTGCGTCTGCTCGCAAATGAAGTTGAAAAATACATTGGCCGGCCCAATATTAGAATGTGTTGACTGGACGTGATTAACTCCGACGACGGCGGCCGCACTGTCCAGCTAACGAACCGCCGAGATGGACACCGCCAGACAGATGATAGAGACACTTGATCGAGCGAGCGCCGGAAGCCAGGCTTGAAGCTGGAAACCAGCGTGGGGCGGCTTCCAGGTTCAAGCGAACATCTGGCGGCCTAATGGGAGCATTGCGACTGCGCCGTGGCTCTGTTTGTCATACGAACTGTTGATCGCCTGTGTAATCCATCTCGAGGGCGTCCATTTTTCCAATCAAAAACCAGACCGGCTGGCTGAAGGCGACGGCCAGTCGCGCCTGGCTCGACATTATCACCATCAGAGACGTCGTCGTCGTCATCCCAGTCGCCACCATTATTGTTGTTGTTGAACTGAAGCCAAGAAATCGCCGCGCCGGAGCCCTCTTTTCAGTGTTGAACACGAGAGAAGCCAAATGGCAATCAAACAACATCTGGACGTCGTCGTCATCGTCATCGTCGTCTTTTATGTCGAGACTTGCAGGCTCTTGCGGAGGCGCCAAGCCCACCAGCGCATGAGAAACTGGCGCTCACTCAGACGCAATCAAAATCAAAAAGTAAACTGTAAAAATCATCTTTTGCCTCTAATGGCGGCGCCTGATCAGTCTGGCGGCCAGGAGCGGCCGCCAATCTATCAAAATAACTCGACGCTCGCATCTATCAGTCAGCCAGTCAGTCGGGGCGAACGAGGCGATGGGCAGACATCTTCTTCGTATGAAACAATTTTGGGCGGAGGAGTTGGCCCATTGTGACTGAGAGGATGAAACACGAGACGCGAGAAGCTCGATTTTAATCTGAATCTAACATTGTAAGTCAGAGTTTGATTGTTAGCCAGAGGATGCGCTGCTTCAGCTCAATCAAACACTCAAACAACCGCGCCGAGAGGCACTTCTATTCTACCTACTACTTTGTTTCAGCTCTCAGTTCTCGCTAATTGTTTGGCGAGCCATTCAAGTGTGTGAATTATGAGCGAGTAGGTAAGAAGAAGGTTGTTTGTTTGTTTGTTTGTTTGACTTCCTTCCCTCTAGCCTCTTGCCTCGAATGATACACACAAACAAGACGGCCGAGCTCACGAGGCGAGCCTCGCCGTCTACGTACAAACAAATTAGTCGAAGAGATGAATGGCGTCGAATGAATTATGATATAATGGAAGAAGAGGCAGAGGCAGTCGACGTGTATGCTCGAATGATATTGTTTGCCTGGCTTGAGGCCGCCAGTTCAGGTTCGTTGCGACCAAAGCGAAGATGACGACGACGACGACGATGATGATGATGATTAAATACCTCGCTGACTATGCAGCAAGTCTCAATGCCTCTTTGCTCTCAATTAAAGAGTATGCCTCCAACAAATGCCATTCGAACGGAGGCGTACTGGTTGCTCTCGCAGAGTTGCCCTCTTAGCCACTCTAAATATAATGATAATAATGATAATTATTTTTTCACCTGATTACCATTTCGGAGGCGGCCGCGTTTTTTGTGTGTGTGTGTGCCTCGGGGATGATGAAAAATGCTAATGGCGCTGGTCTGCAGACTGCAGTTGCCCGTCCATGATGATAATAACTGGCCGTCCGCCTCCAGTCTACGGCTTACTGCCCACTTACGCGAGCAGCAGTATTAGCAGCACCACCAGCAACCTGATGATAGTCCAATTTCATTAGAGACAACAGAACATAGGAAACTCGCCCGAACTGCACTGCAGGCTGATTAATAGCAATAATGTTTAAGGTGGTTGTTTTTGCAATTAGCGCACTCTACATGTAGATGTGACCCGTCCGCCACACGTCATGTGAATACATATTGTAAGCAACAACACCTGTTTTGTGTCGGCGAATTCCTCGAACCGGCCCCAGACCGACAAATTCTATTGAATTTATTCAAGTTTTTATGTCCGATGACTGGCTAGACTCCAACTGAAGTCTGTCAGGTATTTTATTGTTGTGTTCTGGCGCGTATTATCTCTGTATTACATCAGGACACATCAGACTGTCTGATTAATGAGCATTCAAGTCTCAGTTGTCACTTCGTTGACACACACACAGTCGCCGCCACCGCAAATATCAACATGTTGTTGTCCACCGGGCCGGCTGCGATGGCTTACTTCAAGTTGTACATATCGGCGCCGAGTGACATCCTCCATGTGCGCGATAAATAAATAAACGAAACGAAACGAAAAGAACAGAAATTATCATCAACGCGCCGAACTCCATAAAAGGCTCGCCCGACGACAGAGACATAGCAATTCTTCTTCTTCTTTGATTTAATTAAACTACTTTTGCCTACCTCCGCTGGATGACGACTCTGGTCTCATGGCCATCTGCCTGGGCCAGACCAGACGAGCCCACAATAAGTCCGTAAATCATAACAACGCCTTTGCGCCGACATCTCTGGGCTGGCCAGTGGCGCCACGCAAACCCAGGTAGGAGGTAGAAGTAGTTCACTAAATAAAGATTACAACATTTAAAAGATCTGGACAATCACCGGCTGCAGATCCAGGTCTTCCTATTCTAGTTGCCATTCGTTGCCTCTGGTATCCAATGATATTAGCGGCGAATTAATTATAATGCATAGGGAGGGAGAGAGAGAGAGAGAGAGAGAGAGAGAGAGAGAGAGAGAGAGAGAGAGAGAGAGAGAGAGAGAGGAAGGAACAGAATACATTTAATTAATTCCCTGTCCGAGAAGGCTGGCGAATATGTAGACACCAGCTGATGTTGTTGTTGCTCACTGAACTCACCTCTTGTTTTTAGGTCCACTTTTTCGTCGAATTGACGCCAACACACATCAAGTAGCTCACCTGTCAGCTGGTGTTTTGTGTGTCGCCTTCGCTATGAATATTATTATCAAATCAGTCCAGTCCAGTCCAGTCCAGTTTAGTCTCGTCTCGCGAACTACCCACGAGGTGGCAGCTGACCGAACTCGTCGAGCTTGTATCGCACCAACAGCAACGAAATACAGATGAATCGGGGAGATAATTCATGACAACATCTGATGGACATGACCAGTTGCCAGATAAACATCGCCGCCACCTTAACTGATGTGCCGCCGCCGTTAACTGATGACTGAAGAACTACTCGGAGTCGAGCCAAGCCCTCGGACAGATCATTTTAGCAACATTCGTCTGCCCAATCCATGCAAATCACTGGCAACGCCAATCAGTTGGCCAGTTAACTGACCATTTGGCCAACTCTCAAACCATTCGCACGGCCACGACCACAACAACCATCGAGATGGACACCTCATTAAGTCACCTTCGCTTGGCTAGTTAAATAAGCTAACAACAACAACAGTTAGCCCACGGAGGCAGAAGATGTGTTTGATGCAAAGGTTGCGTGTCCAGCCAACGAATTGAATAGCCAATTGGCCACAAAACAACGTCCATATAATAACCTCATTCGCCTAATGCCCGGCGGCCACATGGGCTCAGTCCATGAATGCCTACCAATCAGTTGTTGTTGTTTGAATGCCGTTCTTTGAATGATCCAACCCATTACATTGGCTGCTACACTAAATCACCAGTAAGATGCCTCAGATAATGCGCAACACACGACATGAATTTAACATAACTAACATGGATGTGATCAGTGATCAACCGACTGGACAACATGAAACATACATGTTGTCCGACAATAATGCTGTGCTGTTGTATAACCCTAGCCTTAGGTTAACCTTTGCTAGTTCGATTGGCTTGTTTGTTGGTGGGTCCACTATTGTTCTCATGCTAATATATAACAATCAAGCTAGTCCATCCGCCGTATGAGACCTTTTGTTGATCTTGTCGTTTGTATGTTCATAATCTGCGAAACCTGCTGCATATGATATCAACAAAAGAAGGCAGAACTCGAGATGATGAAGTTGAAGGTGATTATGGTGGTGCTAAACATCTACATCTAACTCTACATGTAACTTGATACTGAGAAATAATGAATGAAAAGGCTCATCATTGTGGGAGAGCAAAAGGTGGATTGAATAATTCTCTCACAAGGGAACATTAGCGATATTGGGCCTTTTTCGAAATCGATCTGATAGATGTATGAACCTTCTCTAATTATCCTGCAGGTTGGTTATATGTTTGGTACGAGCATACGAATTGAACAGGAACTCATTAAAATCCTGTCTGCAAGATGATTGGAGTAGCTGGGGTCATGTTGATACATATTCTGATATAATCGGAATCTGTCAAAATACGAAAACGTTGTGACTTGAAATCGAACAAACTAAGCAGAGTCGAATAGTTGTCAATCGAAGAGCACCTGCGATTTCGAGTCCCTGGCTCGGAGGATGGTCTATATAATTATTATTAGCTCTACATATTTATTGTTCAAGTGATGGCCTCTCTTCAGTGATCAAATGTCCGATGAGTTAAAAAGTAAAACTCTAGCGGCTTGTTGGGAGGTAACTTGTATGTTTTCATGATCTCCTCTAGATTCATGTTGCCCGTTAGCATCTCGTAGCGTCCTGTAGTCCGATCGATGAACAGGCATAATTTGTATTCCTCATTATTCTTTAAATTAGCCATCTTGACACCTTCTGGTCTCATAGCCAGATACCTGGTCAAATGATCGACAGTGGTCGAATCAGAGCATTTCAGGAAACGAGTCTGTTGTCCATGTAATTGTTTTAAAACAATCTCGCACTCTGGTGCCTGGACCGTTTGGTCGTGTCAGTTGACGATCTGTTTGCATGATAACCACTGCTTATCTTTGCAATTAATTGATCAAAATTTGGATCCACCCTGAACGAGCGAACTTGTGATGGTAGCTTCTTTCACATACTGGACATTCTTTCTTGAGTGTTTTCTCGACACACTTCAAGCAAAATCTATGCAAACAATCGGGAGCGGCTCGCGTTTGTTGGAGTATATCCCGACAAATTGGACAGAGACTATATTGCGGGCCAGAGCTCTGGGTGAGATTGTCATCTCATAGTCCATGCTGACCTCTTGAGGTTTCCTCTCATTTTCGTATTCTGTCAATGACCAAGTTTCCATGGTGTCGTAATAATTTAATTTTAGTTAAGCCTATAATAAACGCATCAAAATAATATAGTGAGAGAGGATTGATTAGTAATAATGTCCAATGGTGTGTATGTATGATATTAAATGTAATATTTTCGAGGTTACATTAACTATTGTGATAAATGATGTGATATTAAGTAGATCATATGTAAATGAACAGTAAAATTCGGTGTTTTTGAGTCACAAGAATTTCACGCACACTTTTTGTTGCTCAAGTTTTGTCCATTCGCTGCCGTAAACAATCGCGGCATTGTTTGTGTGCTTTGCTGCAGTAGAATGGCTCACGCAAATTGGCAAATTTTGACGTGATAATTTTCAGCCAAGAGGTTATTCTTCTTTGTTAATTTTATCTCAGGATGTCTAAATAAATCAGCACTATTATCAACTCTAAATTGAGTTTTCATCTTCACAATTGCCATAAACTTGTTTTATCTTGTATGATTATTACACTATAGCCAATTGTTCATCTTTTCATTAGTTGACACACACACAAACAGTTCCTGACCGCCAGCCAATCATGAATATTTTACAATCATTCATAGGCTGCATGTATCCTGGAAGTATAAGGACCGAATCAATCGAGTCCATGGAACATTGTTATCCCGATTGCAGATTCCCGGCATCAGATATTGATGAGCAAGACAATGAGATATCAAGAGGAGAATTACAAATAACAGAAAATGATTTGATTTATTTTAAGCCAAGCAAATTTCCAACAAGATAGCCGCTCGATTGTATCAGACGTTATGGTTGCACAGACCATGGCGACAGGTTTGTTTTTGAGGTCGGTCGAAAGTGTTCCACAGGCCAAGCTATATTTGCCTTCCGTCTAAGTAGAGCGCCGAGTTGGTACAAGTTCTCAAAGAAAAAATCGACAAGTCGTCCACAATGGACCCCATTCCAAAACAACCCTCAATAAATTGTGGAGCTGGCGTTTTGCGGCGGGGGCGGTGGTGGTGGTGGTAACCATCAGGATCTGAATAGTTGAGCAAAGAAAGAGGACGCCTCAACATCCACGGATAACCAACTCAATCGGAGCCTTGAGGATAGAGGTTCAGCCGACCCAAAGCCACACATCCTATGCGCTAATAGATTTCGACACCACCAAAGCACTGACTGAGATCAGCACAAGCCCACGCGGCCAGTCGAGTTAGATGATGACCGGCCATCGATAGAGGTCATCACTTCAATAATGAACACGAGAAACAAAAAAAGTACTACATAACAAGAACAATAATTGAAATAAGTTTTTAATTGAATTAATTTAGACCTAAGTGTTAGCCATATTTGGGATTGAGATCGGCTCTAGATTTGCCTTTGTTAAATTTAGGCATTTTCTTCTTGGATAATTCCTCAACCTCCTCTTTCGTGTAAAAGTAAGGCGCCACATCGACCAGCCAACTAGAAGTTCAATCTCCGATATTGTCCTCATATATTCTCGTGTCGTTTGTTTTTATCTCGTTGAACACAATCCAACGAGGCATCAGAGTCGTTAAAGTAAAGCCGAGGTGGGGTGTATATGAACAGGTTGGTTCTTTTTGATTGTCCGGTAAGAGCCACCCTCTCGAGAAATACGAGCCACATTGTAGAAGAAACCACCCAGGATGGCTTTACGGATGTTCATAGTGTCGCCAGTATCCGAAAGCAGTTTAACCTCTACTTTTTCGCATAATTTTTCCAATTGTTCTCCGGACATCCCTTGCTTGACACATTGACTTGTATTGAACAAACTTTTCAAAACACCACTGCTTGCTGTAATGACTCAATGACCAATCATTGAACACCTTCAAATACATGAGATGGTCACCGGTGATGGAGAAGAAACTCTTCCTGGATGCCTCAAGCATGGACAACCTTATCCTTGGGCTTGAAAAATATGGACCCATTCACGCTCAACATGGACATTATTGTTATTATCTCCTCAGAGCAACCGTGCGTACGTCTCGAGACAATGATCGACTTTGACATCTTCGGATCCAATGGAAACTCGGCCATTCGTCGTCCTAGCAGCGTCAGGTCACCCGATTTATCTAAAAGCGCCCCAAGGCGGTCAGCTGCTCGATGGCAAACAACAACACCTCAGTCGGGGTCTGTCCACGTACTCGAAATTAATAACATCGTTGATTTTCATTGTTTGAGCAATAGAACAACATTAGCTAAATTCAATCTCTGAATCTCTGGCTGAGTATTCTCCTCGAAATCTGTAATGAATTCGGCCTTCGTATAAAGTCTATAACATTGGCCCGGCCTATTACGACCGGCTCTTCCGGCCCTCTGATCGGCGCTGGCTTGGAGATTCGTGTCACCGCCAGAGTCTCCATGCCCGTCTTTGAGCTGAACATGTTTTGCTTACAATAACCTGGATCAATCACATAAACAATCCCGTCGATCGTTAGAGATGTCTCGGCGATGTTTGTCGCTATCACAACCTTCCTGGCGCCTGGCGGCATTGGATCGAACACTTTGGTTTGCATATCAGTGGGCAAATTGGCGTAGATTGGCGCCTTATAAGTAGCTCTTTGATCTTAGAGCCAAGCCTCTTGATCTGAGCCTCAATCTCTTTATGGAGCTCTTCGATTTCATCTTGGCAGGAAGAAAGACTAAAATATCACCCAGAGGCTCTTGCTTGATGGCCGTCTGATGGATGTTCATCACAGCTCGCAGACATAAATGGATCATATTTGAGGTGGGGTCTTTTTGTTCCTCTTTCATGTAAATAAGGTCCACCTTGTAGAAGCGACCCTTAATTCTAAACAATGGCGGATTATCAAAGAATGAGGAGAATTTCTGCTCATCAATGTAGCACTAGATATGACTAATTTAAAATCTGATCTGGCCCAGTGACGTCCTTCAGCAGAGTTAACAATATGTCAGTATGTAGGGTTCGCTCGTGGGCCTCGTCCACAATCATCACCGAATATTTACTCAATGTTGGATCATCGAGAATCTCACGAAGCAACATACCGTCGGTCATGTACTTGATAACAGTCCCTCGCTGGTACAATCCTCAAATCTGATACTATAACCAACGGTATGGCCCAGTTTAGAGCCCACCTCTTGAGAGACACGGGCTGCCACAGACATGGCGGCAACACGCCGAGGTTGCGTACAACCAATCATCTTAATTTCTCCATGTTTCATCTCCGTTTTAGTATAGCCAGATTCGTGTAAATACTGAGGCACTTGCGTTGTCTTACCACAACCTGTTTCTCCTTGAACAATAATAATCTGATTCTCATCGATGGCCTGTAATAGCTCGTCCCTATGCTCGTACACGGGTAGTCTCTTCCTTTGCTCTTGCATCTCTCGTCTTGCTCTATCTTTGGTCTCCCGCTCGAGCTTACGATGGTCGACAATTTCCGACTCAAACTTGTCGCCTCGCCGAACTCGTTCAATGAATTCCTTGTCCTGCATAATAAGATCAAAATCGGACAATCCGTTCAATCGTTGCGCCTCCTCCAACTCTTTATTGGATTGATTTCTTCGTCCACACTGATTGAGATTGGCCTCCTCAAATTTGGCCTTCTCCCATTTCTTCTGTTCACCATTGGCATCCTTCTCGTCCTCCTCCTCGTCAATCTCGACATAATCTAGGGCTTGACTATCGGGCAACAAATATTGTTTAACTTTTGCCTTCTTACCCGCCTCGATGTGACTCTTTGTCAGATTCAAAATTTTCTCTCGATGCTCGAGCCTGTGTCGTTCTTTCTTGGTCAAATACACGTCAGAAAATAAATTTCTCTCGTCTTTTAAATCTTCCTCAAGTATTTCAAGTTGCTTAACAGCTCGAGATTTCAGATATTGCCTCCTTGATTTCTCCCTGATTTCGTCCATCAATTTGTCCTCGCCCTTGTTCGGGTCCTAGTCTGAGCCTTTTCGCCATCTCACTGACATCGGCCGACCCCTTTCTGGCGGCCAACTTTCTAGTCCTATCATGTTCACCTCTCCTCAGTCGTTCGTCGAGTTTGTCTCTCTCGTGACGGTCCTGGTTGCGGACTCCAGAATCGTTGGTTCCTTTATCACCACTGGTTCGATGGTGAGATGACGACGACGAGGAGGAATGGAGCGAACCACTCGGACGATCATGACGGCTTGATTGGTGTGAAGATTGTTCCTGATCATTGTTCCGATGTGATGACATGCTGTCTTAATAAAATCGATAGATTATTGGATATATGATTGGGACGCATAAGTTGAAATCATCTCTATCATTCTAACTGGAGGTAAAATTATCTTAAATGACATGAGAAAAATTGGATCGTTTTTTGTTGTTTACATGTCAAAATCACATGTTCGCTGTGCACCAGCGCGAATTCGCCAGCATTTGGTGCATGATGCACGCTTGAGGATGCACCACCCCGAGCCTGCAATACCTGGAGAGAGGTTGCTGCAGTTTTGATGGGGCTTGCCAAGGTCGATTCAAATGATTTATTTGGTATTATTTTACACTTTATTTGAATTACAAATACACTAGCAGGAATTAGACCAAATTGGTCGTAGTCTATAATATTTGTAAGTCACCAACTGACAAATAGCACACTAAATAGAGAGAGAGAGAGAGCAACTATCTGTTCACATTACAACGATTGGTCTAATTTCTATCTAGCATTATTTGAAAAAATTTTGGTCATGTTGGCGGAGAGTGAATGGAATGCTGAATACCAAAACATTACTATAACAACACCACTCTCCTGTTTACGGCAAACTATGATGATGATGGTGATGGTGGTGATGATGATGACGCCGACGATATAATCTCTATTGTTTTTTCAATAACCAATCCGTCTGGTGGCTTGGACTCCCGCATATATGTACGCACTATCATCCAATGATATGATCAAAAGTCCAGGCTTTCATGTTATATTATGTAAATCCATCCATTCTCAACTCTAAAACCAACTCAACAAATCTTTTCTCTCATCAACAACGCAAACAACACTCACAGAGTAGACACTAGTTGATTATTATTAATATCATCAATAAAATAAATATATTTTGATTAATTATAGTAGACTAATTAATCAGACGCGCTGAATAATCATCAACATGGACAACAGAATTAAGGTTGGTGCAGCAATAGGAGCCGTTGTACTGGTTGTGGTGGTGCTCTTGTTTATATTTGTCATACCAAAGAGTAACTCGTGTAAACTCCAAGATGATAAGCCGAAATTTGAGACCTCCAAGGTGACCAACTACAAGACGGACGATAACAAGTCGATGGCCAACTTCCTCGGCTATTTAGTGTATCAGAAAAACACTGGAAAGAATACCACCGTCAAGGAGACTTATCTTGAGCTTGATTTGGATTCCATCAAACAAACTGGCAGCCTGAATGGAGGAACCCGGCCAAATTGAAACTAGCAACATCCTGTTGTGATATAACCATTGTCATGCCAGTTGTGGACAGGAAGGTGATGTTCTATTTCGAGGTGGACGACATCTCGTCGGACGGCGACAAGACAGCCTGCACAATTGCCAATCCGATGCCACTGGGCCTGGACCAATACTATTCTTGCCAGAAGTCGCGAGTTTATCAATGTTTGGAGGCCAAGGACAAGAAATCAGTTGCCGAGCTGTACATCGAGCGGCTGGAGTTTGAAGTGGAGGGCACTCCGGATGAGATAAAGAAGGACAAATTCAGCAAGAAGAAGCGAGAATGTTAGTCAAGATAATCATCAATCGAAATTCTCTCATGTCGTTTATGATATAAAATAAATATCCACCATCTAGAATGTATCTTCTTCTGCCATGAAGTTGTTTTGTCTTATTGTTTGTTTCATCATCATCATCATCCAATTTAGAGGTTTGATTAATGTTTCGACCTCCAGCTTGGATGTTATGATTGAATTGTGTCAACAACAACAACATCGACTGTTTCATGTTTTGTTTTCAATAATCAATATGTCTATGTGTTGTCAACACTCGATGAAAAGAGAAATAAAAAAAGACAATTTTGGACACCATGAGAAGAGCTGTTGTTATTGGCCTGTTGGCTTCATTATTCATCATAGGATTGATCCTATTTATCATAAGCACAAAGGATAATATTCTATGTGAAGCTGGCGCGAAAAGCCCGAATTCACTACAAATGAGACGCTTAATATTCCTCCCAAGACTACAAAGCAATGGCAAATCTAATCGGATATCTTCATTTCAATCTGGACCATTCGTCATTTCAAGTGATGGATCGATATTTGAGCATAGAGCTTGACTCTGTCCATTTGATAAAACACAATTCGTCGACCCAAAGTGTGAAACTTGTTCTTGATTCTGTTTGTGCTCGAATGACAATGTTGATTGAGGAAACGGATGAATCAATAAGGCCTACCACAATGATTGTAGATATTATGTTGGCCAGTGGAGACTATAAGTCATGTTTTATAGATAAATTGGATTTAAGTGTCGCTCAGAGGTTCACACTATTCCTGTAGGAGGGACAAAATGTATAATTGTTACACTAAAGCAGATAACAATGCCGGTGAGACTGAACAAAACTAATGGCTAATTTGGTATTCGATAGATTTGAATTTGAAATCGATGGAGATACGGAAACACTGAGAGAAGGTAAATTCAGTACACCAAAACAAAATTGCAAGCCTAATTATGTGCACAACAATGATGATTGAGAGACGTCATTTTCCATTATAATATGTATAGCTGATGGTCATTGATTTAATCTTGCTACATTCATAAACAATCACAAATTCAATATGTTGGATCGACTTTGCAGTGCTCCAACTCAAATAACATAAAATATTGTTGGAAATTAAAGAATCAAAAACAATTTTTGTTTTCTCTCTTTTTGCACACTCTAAATAGATAATAACAATGATATCATATAGGATATTGAATTGTCCTGTCCGAGGAATGGGCGCAATGTTATCACAAAATGTGAGCAATAACACCTGTCCGTTCGTGTATTGCATTCTTCATTTCTTTTTCTAAGTATATTTCATGACTCATCCCATTCGTCGTCATCATCCTCGTCCTCGCTGCTCGATGAACTCTCGAGCTGGAGTACTTTTCCTCGTTCTTGTAAAGCTTTGCAAGGGCTCCTGCAAGACCACCCGCAGGTGCTGCCGGTTGTACAGATGGTTCCTGCTTGTTAACACTCTTCAGTTTAACACCTGACTTGATTTGAGTCATTAGCGCAGTTCTGGGGTCTTCACTGACCGGACCGGCCGGGCGAGGCTCTTCTTTTCGGGGTCCACATGATTGAGCTGCCTGCCCTTCAGGAGTTGGCTCATTAGGGCTGCATGCATGTCCATTGGGCCAGGAGGTGCGGGCGGCGGCGGGTTTGGAGCGCCGCGTTTAGTTGACGGTTCTTTTGTGACAATGGACGTCGACAAACCACCTGATGGGGGCATCGGCGGGGGTGGGGCGGCGGTGGAGGAGGAGGAGGCGGCGGCGGAGGTGCTGCGGCAGAAGATGCACCGCTATTGCTGGGACTAGCTACTGTTGTCGTCGGGGCTCTTGAATGACTATTGGCATGAGATGGCATTGGTGGTAGAGGCCTAGGCGGCGGAGGTGGGGCTCGCGGGACTGGTGGAGGTTGGGCGGCAACAGCACCGACACCGTTTGAAATAACCCTTTCCGGCTGAGATGATGGCGTCTTATTATTGATTTGGTGAGCGCTTGGACTTGATTGGGACCTACTTTTATTCATCATGGCCGGTGATGGCATGGGTGGGACAGGTGGTGGCGGCGGAGGCGGAGGTGGTGCCCGGCAGCCTGATTTCGAGGTTGTTGATGGGAGATGATGGTATGGTAGGGAGGTGGGGGAACTTGATCTTGATGTGCGTTTTGTGTTGCATTATATTGAGCTGAGTTTGGTTGTTGAAATTGATTTTGTTGTTGTAGAGATGGTGTCGTTGGTTGTTGTTGTTGATCAGAATCGGCGAAAAGCTTCTGTAGGTCCTTCCTCATGGAGGGATTGACGTTGTCGAGGTCGAAACCAGTCTGGGGGAGAAGCCTACATGAGTGACATGAGTGAAATTTGTTGGCGCACCGATATCTCTCTTGTTCAGCCTCTTCTTCTCACTCTTAATAGCACTACTTGATAATGCCGATAAGTTGATGTTATTCATATTATTCAATAGGGCTGATTGCGACTTTTGCATGGTTGAAACTGGTATACTAGCAGCTGCCCCCGTTAAAGTTGGCCTCAACCTGGCCGATACAGTGTGTTGCAACCTAGCTTGGTTGCTGTCCGAATTGACGAGCAAGTGAGGAGGTGGGACACCCGGGATTGAGCCATTCTGTTGGCGTAGGCCGTTATTTTGAGCTCCGTGGGCAGAGTTTGCATAGCTGTTATCACGCAACTGATGGTGTTGGTGCTGACGAAGGTGATTATGATTATTGGCGTTGTTTGTGCCCGTTCTAATGTTGTTGTTATTGTAATTGATTTGATGGTTGCTATTTGTAGATTTCAGCGTATCATTGAATTCATGATTATTGTGTTGCTGTTGTTTACTATTGTTGTGCGCCTTCAATCGGTCAGTTCGTCTCTTTTCTCTATCTCTTAACTTGCCTAACACTGTTTCTTTGAATATTTGAGCCTCTTCCTCGCTGGCGAAATTGAGGCCAACTATACAATCGTGAGCCTCAAATGTGTGAAAGTATGGCCTTGGTGTTCTATACTCGAAACTAGGATATATTTCTTGCTGCCAAGTTAGTATTCTCTTATCACAATCATAGACTTTAATAAAGTATGATTTTTAGGATTATCTTTAACAGAACAAACGACTCAGTTGTTTTCAATGACCATTTGTTAAGGGACGATGGTTCAGTTATGACTAGTTGAACTACGGCCGTGGCCAATGTATAGCACCTTTTGCCCAGAATACTAAATACGAGCGCATTCTGATTTGGATTAAGTAATAAAGAGGGATAATTGGTATTATTTTGTTGTTTGGAATGCATAATTGCTTGCTAGTTTTGGTATTGGTATCCTATCTCGGCTATATGGAGGAAATTTGATGCTCTCGTTGTTCTCATGTGTAAGTTATTGTAAATGTCATATAATAAATATAAATATAAATATATATACATATACATATACATATGTATATATATTTATGTTTATTCAAGTCTTTTCAATATGTATGTATATTGTAATCCAATATCTGATGATGAGATGATTTGAATAGTGTAATGATAAATGATAATAAAGAAGGATATTGTTGATGATAATAAGCTTGATGGATTGTGTGTTTGTGCATGAATTTCAGAGAATTTTGTGTTTTCCTCAATTTTGTGCTCTGTCCCTCTCTCAGTCGAACTCATCGCTTAAAGTTCGCTGATTCACTTTGGTCTGTTCTCTCGCCTGTGTGTGTGTGTGTTTTCTGTCTGACTTCGCCGCCGCCACCGCTCGCTTGCTTGTCAAGTGTTGTTGAGCGAACACGGCCGGGTGTGTGTGTGTGTGTGCGCGCTCGCTCGGGCAGCCGCCTCTGTTCTACTGGATATTTCGCTCGCCTGCCGCTAGCCCTTTGCTGCGCCAGCCGACGACGACGACGACGCCGGGCGAGATGTGTCTGTGTGGCTCGGCGGCGGCTGCGGCAACGAGTTTGCGCCGGCGAACTAGCGGCACCAAACCGCAGACACGCCTCTTTGCTTAGAAATCCTAACAGTGCATCAGCCTGCATTAGGCCCGAGTTGCGCCCACCTTCATGAACTGCGGGCTCTTGGAGATCCAACCGCCCTGGCTGCGGCCGGATATTTCCGACCTCCACCTTCGTCGTCGTCGTTGCTATTGCGAAAAGTACGAACACCATGCAGGTGTTCTACCAGGTAGGCAACAGTAGCCGGCCCAGAATTGCCCGGCCCACACAGGTGGATCTTGGTGGGTAGTCTTGCCAATCTTGTTGTTGTTGCTCGACGGCTAGACGAATCGGCATATGATTGACAGGGAGGCCTGCTGACTGCCGCCAGTGGCGCTTTTGTTGTCGCTCGTCGGGTTTGCGCATGTTAGATCATTTAAACTGTCTTCATCTACCTATACAAAGGCCACTCCATCAGCCCTACCTCTGGACACAGACACACACTCTCTCTCTCTCTCTCTCTCCCTCTCTAAGGACCCCTCAATCGATATTACTTCATGAGAATTTTGATACACAGCAAACAAACAAGATGCACCTGTACGAATAACGTGCCCAGTCCAAAGGACAGGTGATATACACTCGAGACTAACTTTGTTAGCGGTCGAAGCACCACCACCAACAATAACAGAGCTACTAAACGAGTCGTTCAAATGACAATTGTTGCCTTTTGTTGTGATTTACGCCACAGGCAGTTACTTGATCATCTACAATGGAACAAAAACAACAACGCCAAACACTCTCAAAATTCCAACTTGGCTAGTCCAATCACACTGACAGATGTAGAGGCATGAAGGAACGAAAGGCACCTTTCTGAATACCGGCCGACCCAGAAGTCAATTGAGCTGGGGAGGCTTAGGAGAAGTGCACACCTACAGACCAACTTATGTAACCAACGAACTAATTCACTTCTCGCCTTCTCATTTGTCGTTGTGCCGGCCATGTGGATTGGTCAGACGGAGAGTGTTTTTCCAACTCCTTTGACGTTCGTTTCACTCTCATCTCTACCTCTTTCTGAGTTGAGCAACACCAACAGCCAGCCAGATGAGATCCAACATCATCAGTGGTTATGACAACAACAACAACAGCTATAGAAGTTGCTTGAATTCCAGAGATGATGCCATTTGAACCTGAATATTTTGAATTCTCTCTCTCTCTCTCTCTCAATTCGAACACGATGTGATCTTCGTCCACTTCTCATTAGACGCCTGACGCTCACAATTCAACTCGTTATGGTCGATTTAAATTTGAGTCATGCCAGAGATGGACAGCCGAGCTCGACAGCACTCAACGCCATCATCACCATAAGAGAAAGAAACATAGACAGACACACAATAATTCATATTCATAAATCTAATTGTAAACTTGTCTTTCAGCTGGCTTCATGCCGCAAGTTCATTTACACTTGTTGTTGATTGCAAACTAGTTGGCCGGACAACAACACATAGCCTACTGTTGTGAGGCGGATCAATCTCTGACTGTTCGGCCGAGACTTTGCTCCAAACCCGTCGCCAGACACATCTCACACTGGCGGCTTCTCTCCCTCATCCTTGATCTTCATTTGTTTAGAGATTCGTTTTGTTTTCACCTGGAGATAAGCGCACCTGTTCGAGTGATCTCGCTGAACTTCCACAAACTGACGCCAGAAAGATGTGGCCAGACTAAGTGTTATTGTGAAAATGTGTAATTCATGATATGCGTTATATTTATTGCTGTTGATATTAATTATTCGAGGAGGAGAGAGTTCACACGACCATCAGAAGAATATCAATAATTATGGCATAAGAAGAGATAACCTAAATTGAATCAATGAATATCCATGATAATCGTGATAATTATCAATAATGTAAATTGACTTTTGTTTGATATCTGATAGTGGCCAATCGATATTGGCTATATAAGTTTTGTATTTTTGTTGTTGTTGTCGACTCGCCCACTCGCGGGGCAAACACAAGGGCGGCATTTCCATTGAGCAGTAATTGGATTTTACGCCCAGAAAGAGTGCGTCAAATTGCTCGCCAGTGTCTCCTCGTTGTTGTGAAGTGTGAAATTTGTCAACATGATATTCACGGCTTGCCTGGAATCCGATTCCATTCTATGTTGTGCCACTACCTTCGATGAACAATCCCTCGAGGACGAAGAAAACTACAACCATATGACGATGTCCTCTCCTCGCGAGACGAGTAGACAAACTGGCGTCTTTTGGTCTCGATTTTCGTTGCGTAAGACTCCTGTCAAATAACGGGGGCCATTGGAGTCTAGTCACCCGGTTTGTTAATTATCTAGTGGCACTGAGAAGTTAACTTGGCCAACAACAACGACGACGACAACGATGGTGAGGATGACGCTCTTGATAGGTGAAGTGCGCAAGCCAGTTCACATGCAGATGTTGCCTGAGACATACTCTTGGCCTCTTTACTCCTCTACTCTCCTCTTCAAGCTTTCTTCTCCTATTCGTTATCCCCACCTTGACTTGGTTTCACTCCAATCTATGGCTCTCTTCGTCTTTGTCGTCGAGGTCTTAGTCGTCGTCGTCGTCGTCGTAGTAGTAGTAGTCTCATATCGTTCCTCTGAATTTCGCAGTTTTTGCAAAACAACAAGATTGTGAAGCTTAATTACAAATTCAATGTAACTAAACTCAAAACTGGCTCACTCCTTCGAGTTTTCTGCTGGAAATTAGCAATTCAATGGCCATAGCGCCAACAAAAACTATCCAAATTGATGAGTCCGAAGGCTTTCTCGGTGAACATCGGCAAAAGGTTGTCAATGATCAAGTTTGTTCACCCTCGAGAGTTACTAGATCACATCGAGTGGATTTATCTCGCTTTCACTGCAAAGTCAACCTTTCCTCTGGCCGCCTGTCCGTCTCAGACCTTCAGTTATCGAGATGCCAAGTGCACCGGCTTCATAACTCTCTCCTTCTCCGCCTGCTTTCTCCATCTCTCGGTGAAACTAGTTGTCGAATGTGGACGGCTAGTAACCTGAACTGTGCCCCATCACATCACAACTGACATGGCATCGTCGTTTGCCTGACCTTGGCCCAGTGATGTTGTTTGAAGAAGCTCAGTCGGTTTAGTCGGCGTCGGCGGAGTCGTCGTTGCCGCCACCTAATTGAATCAGCCCTGCGACCTTAGCCCGTTTAAATCTATCTGGCGACACAAGACCCAGCAACAGCTACCACCACAGAGACCACGACCGCTACTTAACTCCTTCATCTCCGCTTCTCCTAATTGAATCCAACTGGCTAGCAGCGACCTTATGGATTCGAGAGATTTACTCTCGAGGTTTTAAGCTCCCGCTGATACATACAGTCAGGATAGGCCACGGCAACGACTCAAGTCGACATAATTTTCTAGGGATGTCGAGCTTTAAGGCTCTCCTCTACTCATCATTGTGATCAATTCATCGTCTTGTCTGTCAAGACTACACTCTCACACAAGTAAACTTTCTTGGTATGAAAATTGCTTGTTGAGTTAATTACATTTCAAGAGACACTTTTACGAGGTCAACTAGCGGGAGATAAATTTACAAATTTATTTATTATCATTATACAATATTTTAGGGGCTCTCTCTCATTCTCTCTCTCTCTCTCTCTCTCTCTCTCTCTCTCTCTCTCTTTCTATCTCTGTCTCAGCTCAATAGTATGTTTAGTTTGCGTGTTCGGGGGTTTGTATTCTTACTTGATGGACGCAGTTGCTTATCCTGTTCCTGTTGGTTATTGGTGCTTTTGTTTGTGTTTGTCTTGTTGGCCCCTCCGGCTTCATTAGCATCCTCTTCATCATCATCATCGTCGTCATCTTCGTCATCCTTTTCATCATCGCTCGAGAATGCATTGTTTGGAACATTGTATAGGACCAACAATGGTTTGTTGGGGTCCTTCAGGATGAGATATCTACCCTCAGGTAATTTGAGACAATAGTCGATGATACACCGCAACACACCCCAGGCATTGTCCATGTTCAGATTGATTTGACCAGCAAACTCAGTTGGTCTAAATTGTTGGGTCCCTAAGATGATGTGTTTGCTTGAATCCTTTGCGTGTACTCGCGAAACATAACCAAATTTTAGATAATCCGAACCACTTAAAAGTGCCTGTATTGTCCATTTACCTAACTTATTTGAATTATTCTTCAATTCACTGGCTAGAACAGCACCACGTTGAACATCCAACTTTTTTGACGCCAATCTATCGTATTGGTTGCCTTAGATTCGCCCCATTCATTGAACGCCTTAATAGTCATAAATTGTGGCTTATCACCTTGGCCAGTTGTAACTGCATCGTGTTCGCATCTAACCACCAGAGTTACATCGTCGCCTAATTTCCACTTTCTATATCTATAGGCAACAGAGCTGACCTCGTTTGTTTCATCCTTATCTACGAAGGGGTTTGGATTTTGGAACTCATACTTTTGTTCGCCCATTTTCAGTACTTGCTGAGAGAAATTAAAGTTAATATATGTGGCTTCTAGGGCTAAATGACGTGGACTGTTGACACTGTTCGCTGGATCATCGAGCCACGGAATCTCAATGGCGGTCTCGTGTACGGTCAGCAGGTCAAAATCGGATCCGTCACGTTTGTCAAGAATAGCTTGTCACCAACTCGTTGAACTACAATATCCCAAGATAGAACAGACCTGGGGCGCACATAATCGTTGCAATGATAGAGTCTGTAGCAAACACATTTCCATCAGTCTTGGATAGCTTCCTGATAATTGGATCATCTGTTGTGGTTACCTTATGATGAACTCTATTGACTTGTTGCAATATCTTTCCTTGTTTACAGTTTACACGATCATATGTTCTGTCATAATACTCTAATGCCCCGCAAACATATAAATCCTCTGGCTCCCCAACACTAGGTAAACTTAGCTTTGATAATCTTGGAAAGTCCATCTCCTCCAGGATCTCCCATGATGGTTGCACGAAAACACTAGCATCACGCTTTTTAAGATTGTTACCCTTGTTGTCGAAGCGCCTTCTCGGATCTTGACGGCCCTGAAATTTTGATCTAACTTGAGGATTCTGCTGGCGAGCATTTTTACCTTTTGATAATTGTAATTGTTGTGCATTCATAGGCCGGCCACCTGGTCGACCACGCCACGTGCCTCTGGGACCCATACGAGCTAATCTAGTTTTGACACGACTTGTCACCGGGCCACGTGCCGCATCGACCAGCTGATAATTGCCATCGTCGTCGTCAGCAAAATAGGCATTCTGTTGGCCACCACCAAAGTGTGGCTGATATTTCTTTGCTAATCTTGGATCTGAATACGTCTGGCCAGTCCAATCGGCTATTCTGCCAACCTTATCATTCTTTGAAAACGGCTGATATGGCATATCTTTGAACTTCTCTGGAACCTTTGTTGGACCCCATGCCATAGGATCTACATTTGTTGGATGACAATCATTTAAGATAGTAATGAAAATAATGTTCAGTTAATATAACAGTAATTTTAATCATTAGACAATTTGTAACAAAACATTATCATAATCGAATATATACATACCTGTATTATTAAGGTTCTCCATCAGGGCTGCTGCCATATCAGAAAATGACGCCATGTTTACAGCAATATCTAATAAACTTTTAGGGGCGATAATCTACCTTCACGACAGCTGATCATGCAATATTTAGGATTGGGTGAATAATTCCAATATAAACATCAATTAGTGTGATATTAATAAATAACTCGTACAAATATGGTGGGAGTTCCGCTATATCGTTCACATAAACATGTGAAAAATGTGGCCAGTCCATGCGCATCTCGCGCACGATTTAAACAAAATGCTCGGAATGGGCGCAATAGTTTGAATTCCTTCGAAACTGGAAGCATTTTTTGTTCTTCATTTGAACATGTCAAATTCAGTCATTTTAATTGACATAACAATTGGACCGGATCAATGACTTTTCATGGAGATATGCCGATACCGGGAAGATTTTCTACTCAATCATAAACATCAAGAGGTTTTTTCATCTTGGGTTACGGGAGTGAGATGCGAATTCATAGGATCAAATGATCAAAGAAAACCCACCAATAAACAAGGTGGGGGCAACAATTGTCATCATGTATTGATTACATGCTAATTATCTTTTATTACATTAAATGATTTAGGCGTGTACTCTCTTGTTGTGTTTCATGCCTTTCATGTCGTTCATGGGCTTCTTTCGCTTGATTCCAACTTGTGGCAGGTCGACTGGGGAGGATGTTCGAATCCAAACGACTTGGCTACTGCAACGAGGTCAGAGTGGATGTGTCAAATATGTCCTTCAGACTATGTGAGTTATAGGCTCTTACATAGGATCTGTAGGCCTCCTTGGCGGAAACGTTCAGTGCATAGTTTTTGGCTACAAGCTTCTCGAGCTGAGGCTGAATATTGGCCACCTTTTTCTCACATAATTCATACTCTTGAAGTGGCACCTTGGCGCGTTTCAAATACTTTAAGAATCCCAACTCCTCCGGTCTAACGATCAGAAGAGCGTTGCCTTGCGAATTGGCACCTCGTGCCGTTCGTCCAACTCTATGGATGTACTCTTTTGGGTCATCGGGTGGATCAAATTGAACGATCCAGTCTACATTGGGAATATCTAAACCTCTAGCCGCTATATCTGTACACAACAAAATTCCTGACTTGGCGTTGCAAAATTGAGAGAATGTCCTAGTTCTAACTGTTTGTTTTTGTTTTCCATGCAAGGCCAGCACAGGTAGCTCGATGTAATTGAGTAGTTCATAATAGAATCTAACAGCGTCACAAGAGGACAAGAATACCATCACCTTTTTCTTACGATTCTTCCTCAAGAATGTGTATAATATAAGGAATCTATTCTCACTCTTGACAACAACATAACCCTGTTCGAGTCCTGTAACTGTGGCATCTCCATCTGCATCGTTTTTATCTTCTATACCAACTCGAACTGGATTCCTTTTGATGGCCAATTGAATTAGATCATTTGTCTTAGATGTCAACGTTGCGCTAAACAACATTGTTTGTCTCTCTTCTGGTAGCATCTTCAATATTTGCTTCATGTCCTCCTCGAAACCAATATCAAGAATCTTGTCCGCTTCGTCAATAACCAAACCTTTTAGTTTATCATAGACAAACTTTTCTGTGTTCCTCATATGATCTAGGAGTCGTCCTGGCGTTGCAACAACAATATTAACACCCTTAGCCAATTTGTTGGCCTCTTCCTTCTTGTCGACACCTCCAATGAGCAGTCCGTATGTTTGACTGTGATTCCTCATCAGTGTCTTGAGAACTTTGAATATTTGCATGGCTAGTTCGCGTGTGGGTGATATAACAATGACTCCAGTTCCATTACGATGATTGAATCTGTGTTTGGTCATAAGTTCAATGGCAGGAATGAGGAAGGCCAACGTTTTGCCTGAGCCTGTTTTAGCTGCCCCCACGAGATCCTCTCCTTCGAGTAAAGGAGGGATAGCCCGCTCCTGGATCTCGGTCATGTATTCGAATGGAATTGCATCTAATAGTTTTTGTTGATTTTATCCGATAATGACGAAAAAGGGGACCCGCTCACCGATTTGGGGCGGTGAAGGTGGATTATCGTCCGAGTCTACCATGATGACAAGATCAACAATTAACTTCGATTTGTAAATATCAATCGATATAAATTTTCATGAATTGGATAACATTGATTAACATGGACAAACTGATGACTGAAATGAAGTTCTCTTAAAATTAGCAGCGCATGGAGCACACGTGTTTTGTGAACAACATGAAGACGGAGGCCGTACAATTCTATTTTCGTGCACCTATTCCGTGTACGATCTTTAATGCACCTGACATATTAGATTCTAACTAATGAATAGAGCAGTAGTTGATGCTGACCAAACAGATACAGAGGAGGCAACAACTAGTTTTCTAGCGAATAGCAACGATGATAATGGTCAACAATAAGTTGGACAGCCAACAATGAGAACAACGACCACGACATGTTGATTCTCATAAGGCAGTGGCAGTCGAATTGCTCATATTCTTAGTGAATCAACTATGGAATTTGCAAGAATACCTGAAGCACCTGCGAGTCCAGTTGCGCAAGTAGATTTCACGGAAGAGCTCGATGATTCCGGAAAGGACTAAGAACCTTCCGAAGGGGCCTTCGGAAGCCACATTACATCTCGTATTGGCTGGATGCGTTCGCAAATCTTATGAATTCATGATTTCTACTCACAATCGCACCTGTCTCATGATGTTCGACGCCGCCACGGCCACCGCCATCTCCATGAGCCGAGTTGGAGGTCTGGATGATGCTCATGTTCTCTTCGGATATAGGGACACCACTTAAAAGGTGGCCTTGAATGGACAAAACCAGCCGCCTGGTAACTGGTGGGATTCAGCCCCTAGTGAACTGGATTGTGTTAGTCAGCTTGCGGGTGCACTAGAACTGCAACCAGGTGCCAGCACCCGAGTCACTGCTAGGTATAACGCAAACATCGTTCTCGTTCACCTGGTGGCGTTCCAGGGTCTCGAAGGGCCGCTTGTCGGTCGTCTGAACCCTGTGGCTCACATTCATAAAGTAGAAAATTTGTTTATCATCAATTTCAGCTGCTTGGTGGTCTCGTCCAACCATGGCACGGTAGGAAGAGAGGAAATATACATTTGCTGCATTGAAAAAGTCATAGTTAACATCAATCTAACGAGGCCTGTGCGCGGTTGTGTTATATTTCATATATATTTATTATCAAATGAGGTGTAGAGGCGTGAGTGGTCACTGTCGGGAGTGGTGTAAATTGAATTATGATTATATCCTATAACGAGACAATTTAGTTTCTATATATAACAATGTAGATTGGGCTGGACTATTGTTCAGACGTCGACAACGTCTTCAATCGGGCCAGCAGATTGATCCTCGGGTTTAAATTCCTTCAAACTTGCTGCTGCATAGCTGACCGAAGAGTCATACATATGATCGCATTTGGAGGATTGTAAATAGTCGAGAAATTTGATCAAATACTTGGATCGATTCGGATTGTTATCGTTCTCCTCATTGAGATGCTCTACGGCTGCCAATAGGACACTGATAGGATGACGGCCACAAATAGTGTTATTGTATTTTTCAAATACTTTTCGAACGAATCCAATTTCAGATCCTTTATCGATTTCATGCCCAATTTGTCTAGGCGTTCAATACATTGGAAGATCTTTCCCCAAGATCTATCGTAAAACTGATAATTGAATCGCTGGCCCCAGTGACAGAAGTCTGACGATATGACAAACGCGTTCTCCGGTTGGGCAAGATATTTAGATAGAATCCTCCCATAGCTGGCCTCTTTTTCTGTCGTGATAGATCCCACCATCATGGGTACAATTTTATATGGTTGCGTTCGTTTGCGCATAACCTTAACAATGTAGGGTAATTTGCAATTCTAAACTGTGCTCCTCTTCGTCAGTTTGCAGGCTCATCTCCTCAAACATATTGGTTGCATATAGTTCGTCGTAGATTTCGCGATCAATGTTGAGATTACCGAGGGTGTCTCATAGACAGAGGCCGGGCTTAAGGCAATGCCATCGAGTGCTACATGATGTGAAGGTCCAAGTATGAAGATCCTCGATATTTCTGGTCCGAGCTCTTTGTAGGCGTGAGCGGCACAGCTACCACAATGTTGATAGCCAGCATGAGGCGATATTATAGCTTTGGCTGGCCCGAACTGTGGTGGTCCAGCCTGGTTGAGCCAATTTGTCAATTGTCGATCGAGAACATTAGGAATTCCTTCATACCAGCTACCCGCTTTCCTGGCTCTTCTAACAACCTGTGCGCTTCTCCTGGGGGCCATGATATCTATCTCCTGTTGCTAATTTGGAATTGACACAATCAAATAAAAGTTAATCTCTCTAATATCATTTATTATATATTGAAAGCGCCGTTGTCCAAGGACGAAGTTGATATGTTGATATCAATATTGACGTTAGCCTCATATCAATCCCTAACATTAGTATTTAAATAAGGTGTTATTGATTTCAGTAATAATTGATGTCGTGGACGACAACAACAACAACAACATACCCGATTTCCCTTCGGCCAACATTTCTACGCCAGTGGCGCCCAATCAGAGTTACGGACAAAGAGCGACTCTTTCGCGTCCAACTGTAGGCATCGAGTGCGTGTAGTGAAGAAAACGCGAGCTGCAGTGGAAAACAACATGTGGACTGTAATGATTTTGCGCTCAGGAGCCAAATTATTGTATCTCAGATGGAATATTGTTCATTACTATTGTCATCTCACATTTGAAAATAATTATAGATATCATTATTAACAATTTTATTCTCCAAGATGGATGAGAATCTGGAATTTAATAACGTGTTTCGCGAGGAAAGGGGCGCTCTCAGCGCTTGTCGACTCACGTTTCGACCTCAACAGATTATATTCAAGAACGTCAAAACCGGTAAACTCATGACAGTGCCCACCGATCAAATAAAATCCATATCATGGCAACGTATGGCTTCAAACCATGGAATTCGGCTGATGATGAAAAACGGTAACCTACATAGATTCGATGGGCTGAGGCCAGCTGAACAGGAGAAGATCAAACAATATGTGGAGCGAAACTATCAAATAGAATTGCAGGAGATGGAGCTCAGCTTGAAAGGCTTCAATTGGGGCCAGACCGAGTTTGATGGCGAGGCATTGAGCTTTAATGTGGATAAATCAGGAACAGCTTTTGAAGTGCCCTTAAGCGCAGTCAGTGATTGTACGTCTAATAAGAATGAAGTGATACTCAACTTTCATCACAATGATGACGCTACCGTTGGAATGACCGATATGAGATTGTACATGCCACCAGGCAGCGGAGAGGATACTATCAAGGCCTTTGTTGAGAGGATTTTGAGTCGTGCCTCAGTTATCAAGGTCACTGGACAATCGATTGCCACCTTCGCCCAGCTTCAATGTCTCACTCCACGTGGAAGATACGACATCAAACTATTTCCATCTTTCATACAGCTTCACGGTAAAACATTCGACTACAAGATTCCTGTCAGCACTGTGTTGAGATTGTTCCAATTGCCCCACAAGGATGGACGTCAGACCTTCTTTGTGCTATCGCTCGACCCGCCTATTGTTCAGGGGTCAAACCAGGTACCAATTCTTGCAGTTACTGTTCTACAGCGACGAAGAAGAATCCAGTGTGGTTCTGGACATGGACGAGGAGGAATTGAAACAAAAGTACGAGGGCAAACTGACTAAACAAATGAGTGGAAATCTCGTGGATGTATTTGCTGGTGTTGTAAAAGCGGTTACAAATAAGAGAATCAATACGCCAGACTACAAAAATCTCTCAAACTCAGCAGTATCATGTTCTTACAAGAACAACAATGGCCTCTTATATCCTCTCGAAAGAGGTTTCATGTACGTACACAAGCCGGCTATCCATGTTAGATTTGAAGAGATACAATCGGTCAATTTTGCCCGCTCGGATGGCTCCACAAGAAGTTTTGATCTCGAGATAGAGACGAAGGCCAACACAACCCACATCTTTAACTCAATTGAAAAAGAGGAATATCCTCGTCTGTATGATTATGTCAATAAGAAGAAATTAAGGATCAAGAATAGACTGACGGCGGCGGTCAAGGTGCCCACAGAGGTTATCGATGAGCTGGTCGATTCGGACGACGAAGACGCCTATTTAGCACGAGTCAAGAAGGAGGGCAGGGCCAGAGAGGCTGGTGAGGAGGAGGATTCCGAAGAAGAAGATGAGGATTTCTGATCCAAATGCGGCCGGCTCAGACTCGTCGGAGGGCTCTGACGAAGAGGATTCGGATGATTTTGAGTCGGATGATGCTTCTAATGACAGTGACGATTCAGGAAAGAAACGTAAAAACCGAGCAAGAAAGACTCATCTTCGGCTAAGAAGGCAAAACCAACTAAAAAAGATGCGTCTTCATCTTCATCGAAGAATAAGTCTCAAAGTAAGAGTTCAACTCCCAAGACTAAACCATCGAGAGAGTTGGAGGATTCCAGTAGTCAAGGCAAATTCAAGAGTCGTGAGTTTATCGACGACGATGATGATAGCAGCGATTGATCCTGATTTGTAATTGGAGTGGAAAATAAAAACGTCTTCATTGGAGTGATCAAAGTGATGTCTCGGCCTGATCAAATCTCAATAAATTCACCCTGGTTTTAAATTTGATGGTAACTTAAAGAATTAAATTCTCGGATGTCCGAGACGGAGGCTTGGCTCATATGATTTTTCCACAGGAATCGCGAAAATTCGCTGCACGTGGACCTCGCATGCCGACGGTGTTGGCCATCTACGCCAGAATAATAATGTTCTGTTTGTATCATGTCTTCGTCGAGAATGACAGGTAAATATTGGTTTTATTCATAGAATTTCCAGGGAACCAACGTATGTCATCGCTCATCAGGAATGTCAACCTTTGGACTTATCATCCCGGGACGACCTGTAAGTAAAACCAAGATGTTGATTACACCATATTTTTAAGAAGCATCTCTTTTTCAAGATCAAATGACTGATATATGAATGTTCGTCATTCAATATCGATTTAGAGTGGAGGCCAATTTCCAACAAGTAGACAGTAATAAGTTTTAGTGACTGTCCCGAATGCCGAAAGTATAAATCATGTCGTATTATTCCTTACTGGATCAGTTCAGATGCCACCCGACATGGCCGGCTGTATATACTTCTCGCTTCCTGATCCAAATGCGCCACCAACATGGCAATATTTGGGTTATTTGACCAACGAAAAACCTTCGGCGATCTATAAACTTAACAATTTGACTCAATCGCAAGCAAAAAAGCACATCAACAATGATATCATCCAGCCAGGTATGCTTGGATTCAACTATACCCAAGAACCTGTCCATCATGTGGCCCAGATCGGTATATCAGTAGAGCCACTATCAGCCGTAGCCCAGATGGTTCCAGTGGTTGAGACGAACGCATCCAGGGCAAACAATTTCGCTGAATTCATCAACAAGACCGTAGGTAATCTTTATAATTATTGTTCATCGTTCAGTCGGACGGCTAGCGAAATTATGAACTCGAGTCCATTTCAAGTGAGCTCGAATACGACCCAGTATGTGCCCCTGGCTACCATACAGAATTGGTATGAAAACTACACGAGACGATTGAGTAACGACGAGAACTTTGGAAATCTTTGAACTGAATATAGAGGCTTCTATGATTGATCGTAGAGGACAAATTAGACTTTGAGTTATAAAGTTCATCTTCAATGAGACTAGAATATCAGATAAGACAAAGCTCTATCTTTTTTCCATCAATCCTCATCCCCATGATTGACGAAATTTTCATCATCTGTACACGAATTTGCCGACTTCCACTGATCGATGCTAAAAAAACCAAATTATAACTTTAAAATCAATAACAACATTGATTATAATACATTAGTAATTTGAACGATAATATTATACATGTGATAAATGCCAGTAGTGTCTGGCTGGAGTATTTTTGTAGGTCGGATTTTCCATGTAAACAATGGCGGTGGGCTCAGGGTTGTGGTAGTTAAAGCTCTCGTCTAGGGGCGGGATTTCCTATCTCTCTTCGTGCCACCTGTTGAGTTTCCATTGATTGATTGGTGGAACTTGTGGCCAGCCCCCACCACCCCAGGCGGTGTTTGTTGTCACAGGACATCACCTGGAGGTCCCCTCCTACCTCGAATTAAACTACGCACCTACTAAGCTATCAATGTCAATCAAGTTTTGTAGGCAGCCAGAGAGAGAGAGAGAGAGCTCGTGAGAGAGAGAGAGAGAGAGAGAGAGAGAGAGAGAGAGAGAGAGAGAGTAGAGAGAGAGAGAGATTATATAAATGAGGGCCAGTTTCGCTGAAAAATCTCAATTGGAGACACACGAATAGAAAAATAAAATGAACAAAAGTGATCATCAACTGAACCCAATCAAGTGTACCAAACCAATCACTATGATCACCATAAAAGCCATGAAGTCGTCCGTAGCATTACTGTCGTTGTTGGCAGTCGCAGTGGCCATCGTATCGGCCAACGAGGAACAACAGGCACCTGGAGCTGGCGCTGGCCGAGGCACCCAAATCTTCGTCAAGACCCTCACCGGCAAGACCATCACCTTGGAGGTGGACACCAGCGACACTGTCGCCTCTGTCAGACCAAGATCCAGGATAAGGAGGGCATCCCGCCCGACCAGCAACGTCTGATCTTTGCCGGCAAGCAATTGGACGATGAACGAACTCCTGGCCGATTATAACATCCAAAAAGAGTCCACCCTTCATCTGGTTTTGCGTCTACGAGGTGGAAATGATGACGATGAGGACCAGAAGGAGAAGAAGGAAGAGCCGAAACAGACCTATTTTGGGGTGGACTTCAACGACGGGGAGGCCGTCAGGGAGGCGCCAAAGGGAGCTGAGCTGAGGAGAAGTTCAGGGGAGCTGTTTGGAGATGATGTCAACCTGGACGACGTGAACTTCGAGCCCCACTTCGAGGACCTGCACGGCGACAAACACTTTACCGCCAACCTGAACATGCAAATCAAAGGACGCCATGAAGTGGTTCTTGGATGTAATCCAGCGCCCCATCAAGCCTCCAACCACTGGCCCCGCAAGGTGACCAGTAGGTATACACATCATCCTTAAAACCAACTGATCATCATCGAATGTGAACACATATATGATCAATAAACATATCATTAATATATATGTGTATATATGTATAACAGCAGCATAATAATATATTATAGTACATGTTTACATATTTACAATTACAACAAATGCAAATCATGCCTTCTTCAGAACCTCAAACTTGATGTTGCGCCTCCTCAGCTGATAGATGATATTTGTCTCGGTGAACGCCGCTCCGGGCGTCAGACAACCGCCCGAATAGCCACCACTACTACTACCACCACCACCACCACCAGGCAAATGATCTCTCTCCAATATCACTGTCAGGGCGGCCTGAACGGCAAAGGTGGCACTGGCCACATGATTCGGCTCGGTCCAACAATCCGAGACACCAGCAGCTGTACCTGTTTCCTGATGGAGTTCTGGTCGCGCGCCTCCAGTGGATCACCTGAGTCGTCGTTTGGCGTCCCATGGGCGATGAATGTCTGACAGTATTTGATATGGCCCAGCGAGTCTCGGTCGAGCTCGTGCGGGAGCCGACTGTGGACGTGGCCCAGACTGGCCAACTGGGGAATGTCTTGAGTAGTCGTCTCGTAGGCGATATCCTAACGAATATATTGAATATCATCAACCAAACAAATGCAAAGCAGAGTTCAATTAAACTTCTCATTGACAAGAAACTGGTGCATCTGATGGGGCGCCAGCCCCGCGGCGACACCAAATCAGGCCGCCGAAACTCGTAGTTGCACATCTCGCCCCGGATCAGCTGGGCCTCGTCGCTGGTGACGCCGTCCATGGGATAACAATAGCCCCGGCCCGAGCTCTGGGTGACGCCCTGGAACACCTGCAGCCAGTTGTAGAGCCTCGAGGATTGAGCCGAGTATCTGTTGCGGAACTGGACAATGTCCTTGACCAATGACTGAGTATCCTTTCGTTGGAGTATTGCGCGTGGCATTGATTTGATTGTATCTAAACAAAACGACGAGCTCCCGGTCGTGGTGGGCTCCTTCTCCTTGGTTGAGGTCTCCTCTGTTGCTAGTGTTTGCGTAGTAGTATCACATGTTTCGCTAGATTCTTGATCAGTCAAAGCCCGTCTGTTGGTGTCTCGTGGCTGAAGTCGCTGTTCCACTGGAATCTCGCGCGATTTCTCTACAATCAGTGAGTGCCACATACCCGGACTAATTATGCCACAAGATGACCTCCTGCCGCCGCCGCCGCCGCCACCACCAACAGCCTCGAATAGATTGCTGAATAAACCACCAGATGAACTGGTGCTTTCGGCGGGCCTCGGCTGAGCTTTCGTGTCATTCAAGTTGAGTATTATCTTGATCTCATCCAACTGGCCGTCGGCCATTTGCTTGTAGTGAAGTTGAGGCCCATCTCGGCCGACATGGACTGGAAATCCGCAGCCATTTATGATGAATATCCGCGAACTCTTGGCCTTTTCGGAGTATTTCTGGCGTATCGAGTCAATGAAGGTCGTCTCGTGCGCCAAATCAATGTAATGCGTCCTCGTCTTGAGACAGGCACCAATAAGCGGCTCAGCTAGCTCCGAATACGGCCCGACACAATTGATAACCAGCTGACTCTTTTTGGCACATGTCAATCAGCGATTTCTGGTGATTCAAATCGGCTAAAATAACTGGAATCCTAAGGACAACTCGCGGATTCCCGTGCTGAGCTCGGCCCGGCATAGGGTTTCGCTCAGTTTCACCGCCGACCTGCCCGCCACCGCCCACCTGATGCCGTCCACCTGTCTGGGGACGGGCGGCGCCGCTGGCTCGTGTGAGCAAACTGCTCGGGGTCTCTCAGGTGTGTCCCAGCCTGTATTTGGAGGTTGTTGCCTGTTGAATTGGCCGTCGGCGAGTAGTATTTGTCAACAACTAGAGCCAACTCCTCGACTATGAATTTGCCCACCGAACTGGAGGCTCCAAATATGATCAACTCGAAAGGCCTGTCCTGAGCTTCATTCAATGGTGTCTCATAATCCTGGATCTCTTCCCTAACTGTTGTCCTGCCATCCTCGGCCATGATTTAATATTTAATCTATTTAAAATGCAGAGTAACCAATTGATATGTATATCACTACGATATTCTGTGTTTATCTAATCCACGGGTTGTAAATATAATTTTGAAAACAATTCCAAGCCAATCCATGCTAACAGCCACTTGTTCATGAGTCGTATAGAGCCCATCTCGAGAATAGGAAGACATTCTTCACTAATATTGTCTGATGTTAAAGTTCAACAAGTCTTGGGTCACGACTTGTATGAACAAAAACCACACAAGTCGAGAAGTGTTTTTAGAGATTTTCACATGTACACGTAGAGCGCGTGCAATGCCTCGCCTTTGGATCATCCAAAGACAAATCATTGCATCAAAATCGGACTCGCAATTACACGGGAAAGCCACTTGTTTGCCGCACGCTCAGATTTCTCGGGAGCTGAGATTGTCATCGACAGATGGCGACTGCCAGCCTGGCAGTGATTAAGAGATTAGCCATTACCTGAATTCAATCGCTCAAATGAAGTTTCATTAGCTGAGATCATTGTATTAGTTCATGACAAGAGGCTTGCCTAAAATGGACTCGGAGATCTGTCCAATTTGTGGCTACAATGATTAGTATTGTATCAAAGCCTAATATACTGTGCATATCTGTAGTGCCGTCAACCTGAACCGGGTTTCTCTTCGGAGAATCTGTTTCCGTGATGGGTCGTGGTAAGCCATTGATTAGAACGATACTTTCGGCTGAAGTAATTAGACAATTGCCGGTGCACAAATTTCCTGTGAACGTCAACCCATGAATATGTTGATTAGAATAAAATTCTTCTTAGATTAGACATACAAAGACGTTAATTTGCATTTTGAATTAAACTAAATTCGTATTATAATTAGGAACTACAAATGGCAATGCATATTTTATATTAAAATTCTTTTTAAACGACGAACAGTCCAAATTTATGGCTACTGACTATAAACAAACAATGCGCCTAACATAAACAAGTATCAAATAAATGTCGCCATGATGTTTACAAGAACTATTGGCACCAGTTAGACGTTAGGGTCGCGTATTAGTTTGTTGTTAGACCATGAACGCCCCTCTGGCGGTATTATTGTCGTGTCTCAAATTCAATCACGCAACTTAACAAGGTGGTGCCTGCTGATCGATCTAGCTGGACGTGGACATTGACCCTATTAATATTCACTATTTTGAATTCTCAGCCCACCGAGTCGACGACGACGACTGGAGGAGAACTCCTGAGAAGCTATTTGAATAAGCGTCTCGCTATGTTGTCTGTTGTGGTAATTCTAATCGACACGATCACTCTGTGCATCATTGCATTTGTCATATCTAAACTTGAACACTTTTTCATATTTGAGTAGATGAAATAGATGATACAGAAGTGTGCTTTAGTGTGAGATTGGCAGATCAAAAGGATTCTCTAGATTATTGAATAAAAGTGCCATCAGAACCAACAAGAATCATGAAAACTCTATGGAAACTGGCCTACGAGAGGGTGCTATCCTTCTTGTTGAAACACAATCGTTTCCACACCCAGTTGGCGCTCTTCCTGGCCTTCTTCTACCAAAACTTGAAGCGTTTGAAGATGTACAAGCTCATCAAGGTGATGGAAAGGAGCTGGCCATTGGATTCCACCAGCGCCTACGAAGAATACAACTACGTCCGAAATTATCACCACAACCACAACCACAAGTACATAAACATGAATGCTTCGCCCAGCCATAGGCAGAAGCAAGAAATCATCTACAAAGAGGGGACCAAATTGACTAATATCGACCAATTTGCTCATCTCTATTATAAGATCTCATTCATCTTATACACCATCTATCTGATTGAGGCTTTCCTAGTTTGTTGTGTCACGAGCAAGTTCATGAGCGAACGCTTTGGCTACTTGGATTGTTATCTGATTGGCCGAATGGCACTGAATCCTCGAGTGCACAGTGCAACTAAATACTTTGCCTTTGGTTTGGTCCTTTTTCATTTAATATGGCGAACATTTATGCTTTATATTAGACCCGATTTAAAGTTGGACTTTGCCGAATTTCTCTCTATGATTATGACGAATTAATTGAAATAGAGTTGGGCATCGTCGACGACAGCAGCCAGACACACCACAACATGGACGAGAACATTGCCGACTATGATCAGATCCATTATTATCATTCGATATTACATTATGAGAATAATTTCATGCAACAAACTCCTCTATCAGTCAACCAGTGGAAACAATACCAACAACGACAAACGAAGTACAACAACAACAACAACAACAACAACCTCAAATAATATACAAACTAAGGCCAAATAGAACTAGCGACGCCTATGAAATTTTACAAAAGCGTTCGATGATTTATATCCTGGGATTTTATGGCATGAGTCTGTTAATTCAGCCAATAATGGCTTTGATGTGGAGTTCAATGGTTGTCACGAAGGAGGGCTTCGAGATGACCTATCCGCCTGCTTCGATTGGACCCAAAACATCCCGACAGCTTCGAGGCCCGATACTTGTATGGGCCACGAGAGCGGCGCATGTCCAACTCCACAAACAACTCGAAGAGTCGAAAGGTGTTTCATTCATTCGAGAACATGGAGAGCTTGACAGTGTTTAATTGCATAAGAATTGTATTGGATCTCTTGCACAATAGTATGCTGTGGATAGACTCGTCAGTTGGCTTCTTAATCCATTCTTATCCTATTTTTTCTAATCACCTCCGACACTTATATCTATGGCAGCGAGATAGAGCGAGAAATGCGCCAACTGATAGATAGACCGCAACCCATCGCCCTGACAGATGATGATTATGATGCTGCAAACTATGGTGGTGGTGATGGTGTTGCAAGACCAATCAAGGAGGAATTGATCATCACAATTACGGATATTCAAGCAATGATTATGGACTATTTTAAACTGATAGCCCGATACAGTTCTTATGTTTCCTTTTATATGGGCTTCGTCATTAGCCTATGGATCACTTACTCGATCTCAGTCTGTAGCTGGCTCATTGCACCGACGGACCACCACCATGCAATCAGTACAACCACCACCAGAGTAATCAATCCCGAATGGTATGCCCTACAGGCATTCATGGCGGTCAATATTCTCCTCTTGTTCGGCTCTGCTGGCCTACATCGATGCCAAGTCCAATCGAATACACAACCTCATCTCCAGATTTATGGCCTCGCAGCTGGTGGACGAGCCACAGATCAAGTACAGGTGGATTCATCTGTTGCAATACTATTGGCCTCGGCCAGGCAGCTGTTTTGCACTGTTCAAATCAATAAGAATCACTTATTTGTTCATGTTGAAGGTGAGTTGTTGTTTGGGTGTTCTCATCCGTCTACATACTAAAGTGTATTGTCAATTCAACAAGCCTACTAACCATTCACATGATTCCTTCACAGCTCATCTCTTGGGTCCTCAGTGCCTTCTTTGCGTTGATTTGCTTCTCCACCTACAGGTGACATTCGTAGGCTTTCGTCCGCACGCTTCCTGGTGATCCATCAGCAAAGTTCCTTTGGGTCTGTTATTCAATATGATTGCGGAACTTCACGCCAACCTCCGCATTGTGAGACGCTGAAAGTGGCAAGTTTATCATTGTCACGAACCATTTGGAACTAGAATTTTATTTGTTTGTTTGTTCGTCATATGAAACAAAACTTGCAGATGACTATTGAAAATTGAGAAATAGAATCAATTTTAAAATTATGCATAAATTGAGTAAACAGTGTGGAAGTTCCATCTATCACTTCTGACTCGATTAACGAATTGCTCCAACGTAGGCAATGGATCAGATTGGTCCTTTCAGGACCCACAACAGAGTGGTCATGAGTCACATTAATACTAGAGGCAAGTGTCTCAAACGTAGGAGGCTAAAAATGAGCTTATTGATTGGAAATTTAATAATCTCGCTCGTAAACCTGCAACTCGTTACACTACGAGCCTCATGATCCACATTTAAAACATTCCACACCAATACAAGTCTATATTATCTTTTATTATTTGGCGATGATATTGACTTGGCCTGATTCTGTCTCTATTATATAGGCTCTTGCTTTGTTCTCACAATTCCAATACGGAGCGAACTCCTCCACCGAACAACAAATATGCCCATAAGAAAAGCGCTCATAAATCCATCATTAGTATTATTATTTCTATTGAACCTGCAACAACAACAACAACAAGTGGATGCTCAGACTATTTTAGATGCATCAGTGGCCACAAACCTGCTGGGAAACCTGGATTTGGGCCTAAATAACTTCGTGAATACATTCTTCAATAACACTCAGAATGCTATGGCCTCAGTTTGGCCAGTTCAGCAGCCGGTCGCCTCGGCCAGCCAGGAACAGCTAGAGAATGCCCTGTACGAGCCGAATGTGAGGTGTGGCCAGGTGCCCATATACGAGAAACCCTATCACCGGAGCATAAATGAAACCTTCAACGCCAATCCAGATGGCGACTTTCGTATCTTGCACGGACTGGACGCGAGGCCGGGCGAATGGCCCTGGATTGCCAGAATCAAGGAATGCGCCGGCCCAAATTGTGGCTCCTGCACTGGCAGCCTCGTTGAACTCTGCGCTGGATGATAACTGCCGGCCATTGTGGCTTCAATAGGACGACAGTGGACCAGTACGAGGCAATTGTGGGATTGTATGATTTAATTACGCCCGACAAGAGCTCAGTTAAAGTGCAATTCGATAAACTAATAGTACATCCCAATTATGAGGACCTGAATAATGATTTAATGTTGCTCAGGCTGAAGAATCCAATCAAGTTCAACGATTTTATACAGCCCCTGTGTTTGGTCAATGCCACGAGGAACGTTTTGGCCTTCACGAAGAACAGAAAATGCTACTCTGTCGGCTACGGGCTACTAGAGGACATGGCTGCCGCTATTAAGTTGCAGAAGCTGGAGATTGTGGCTGCCGGCCAACGAGTGCAACAGCCACAAACTCAATACTATCCACCTCAGGAGTGGAACCATCTGCATTGGGCCGGCAGAGAAGATCGGCGGCTCCTGTCGGGGCGACTGGCGGCGGCCCCAACCACTGCTACGACCCCAAAACGAACCAGTGGTATCTGATAGGCACCGTCTCGTACGGGCGGGCCGACTGTGATAGAGGCGACGAAACGAAATGGCTGACGGTGTCGGCGGATGTCTCCAATTACCGGACGTGGATTCTCAGTACAGTGCTGGCCAATAGCTGAAGTGACACATTAAATCAGCGAGGAGAACATCCAACAATAAACAACTTGTAGATTATATCTCTTGCAACAGCACACAACAAGTAGTAGATCTTCCTTCAAGTTAATTGAATGACTCAGGCATCTTTGTAGTCTGGTTAACTAACCCAACACCACTGAATGACTCTGTATGACGTACGGTTAGAGAGAGAGAGAGAGAGAGAGAGAGAGAGAGAGAGAG
Organism: Oxytropis ochrocephala; assembly: GCA_020916435.1. Classification (NCBI taxonomy): domain Eukaryota; kingdom Viridiplantae; phylum Streptophyta; class Magnoliopsida; order Fabales; family Fabaceae; genus Oxytropis; species Oxytropis ochrocephala. Next base: position 43,569 of record JAJHUT010000131.1, read on the forward strand.
AGGTACGAAAACGTCAAGCCATGTAGGTTGGCAACGCGAATCTGAGCCTACTAACAATTTTCCTTCATTGAATCTTTGCTCTTCTGGATCATCGAGCCAACTATTTTTAGCATTCAGGCAGGCTCCTACAATACTTATGATCTATAGCCTCTTCAGCCCATTTTACATTTGCCCAAATAGGCGATCAATTGGAGGCGGCTGAAAACGCCGGTCCGAACTGCGTGTTGTGATGCAATATCCTCACCTAACGACGTCATCGGGGCGTATTTGCATCTCTTGGGGTTCGAGTGTAGGCTGGATTAGTCATCGATAGATGGCGATTCGTAAGCCTGACACCGAGCTCGCTATCTAATTGAATTGTATCAAGCCTGTGGTGGGCTCAAGAAACAAACTAAAGGAGTTGTTGACGCTGCTTTGCTTCGTTGAACAAGTCCACCTTTTTACACTCGAAACTCGACTGTCTGTCTGTCTGTCTGTCTGTCTGTCTGTCTGTCTGTCTGTCTGTCTGTCTGTCTCTCTCTCTCTCTCTCTCTCTCTCTCTCTCTCTCTCTCTCTCGGGAGCCGAAGCACGCAAACGAAACAGACATGGAACAGTAGTTACACTTCCCAGAACATTCTAATTGATCAATTAGACTGTCGTGGCCAACTGAACAAACAAATAAATTTCATCGACGGCGTGCTGCTGGTTGTCAAGGGGTCGCTTGGCGACGCAAATTATCACTCGATTTGCTACTGCCGGTGGTCGTTCGTCCTGTTGGCCGCCCTCTCCGTCTCTCAGAACCACCAAGAGGGGCTGGCAAGAGTTTTTATGACCGTCGCCGGTGCTGCTGCTGCCGCCGCACTCCACAAGGTAAATCTGCCCGCCACCCCGTTAAACTGGTGCCGAAGTCCATTTCTAGCAGCAACTTCACCCATATCTGGCCGATATCATAATCATATCAGGATCATAATAAAGCCGCCGGTCTGTTCGAGTGCATACAATCAGAGGTTTGAGTCAGCAATTTTCAAAACCAAATCCATTTCGCTTTCGGAAGTTGTCCTGCCGGTGGTTGTTGTGATGGTCGCCGATTCTCTGCCTTACCTTTATTCCGTACTAGAGCCCGCCGCATACACCACCACCACACAACAACCACAACGCCGCCAACTATGGACCACTGATGAGTTATACAGTCAAATGTAGCCGCGAATAATTAGTTTTAGTTATAAAACAGCACGAAATGGGCACAAAAATTTTACCTGGACGCAGCAGACAAGCACAAGCACTAACCTGGATAGGTAACTTGGCTTTGTTGTGGTTGTAGTAGTAGTGGTTGTTGTTGTTTCAAAATCTGGCCTTTCAACTTGGGCGTGGTTCCAGAGGCTGGCGATAGTCGCCAGCTAGCCCCAGAGGTTTTTGGGACGGTCAGGGGTAGTCAGGCCCAACAGGACAGGACCGGACCGGACCGACACGTGTGTGATTCATCAGACTCAGAAAGTGGGCGCCGAGATTTAGCAGCTGCTAAATTTTGCCCTCGGCCGGTATAAATATATTCATTCATATATGCGACAACATTCATAGCTGCAGCCAGCGCCCATCCACTATCTAACTGGGTCAACTTTTGCTAGTTCCCAACTGTGCCAGCACCTTTTTGCCCCCTCCCCATAGGCTGCTCATTTAATCAATACATCTCGGCTGGCCCAGGTTCACGATGTCGCTTGTGTTGCCCTTTAATAATGATAATGTGACTAGTCAGCCATGTACCAACCAAGTGGCGATGGACACACGCACATAGCTCTTTGTCTATATCACAACAACTCCATGCCAGTGGGCCTACCTGATCAGCTGATATTGATGCAATGAGACAACTCAAACAGAGGAAATGCAACGATCAGTGTAGCCAGCAAGAATAAGCTACAACTTCTCGTGTCTTTGTGTTGCCAAAACAAAGGCCTAATGTCAGAAGGTAACGGCATACGTTGAACAAGCTCCATGGTTTGCGACGTAAGCTTCAACTTTTGTCAGGCTGCCGATGGGGGCACTCTTGTCACCATCTCACAGTAGGCAGAAAGATAAAAGAGTGTCCATGGACGACAAGGAGGCAAACAGGCTCCTCCTACTCATCCACCAAAAGCTACAGGTTGATTCAGTTCTATCGCTTTGGCTCCGACAGCGCTTGCTCTGGCAGCCTCTCAACAAACACTCGAGCATGCTGTAAATGTGACTGCTCACATGGCGTCCGCTCTCTCCAACTCGGGCTCATCAGCTTACGACTTGTTAAATAGCGACCAAGCCGATTCAATGCCAGGCAGGCAAGCAACCTTTTCTCCATCTCTTCCTTCAGTTTGTTTTTAACGTCGTTGTTTGGGCGACAATCGAGTATTGAAAATGGGTTGTTTATAAACAAGTTGCCTTATGGTTCCTACGCACAATGCGCTGTGTTTTTTGGGGCTCTCGAATTTCGAATGTGTTTTTCATACGCCACAACTTACTTTCGTTCCCTTCGCCGGCCTTGGGTCTGACCGTTATCTGGCCAAATTCATAATACAACTATAATGTCAGCCAATCGAGGTGGTCACGAAATGGTGATGTTGTCATCGTCGTCGTCATCGTCAAAGCTGTTTGTTTGTGTGTTTGTTCTGTGCAAGCGAACTCCAGATGCTAGACTATTTACCACACAACCACCACCACCACCACCACTACAATAGTATACTATAAAAATTTTGCCCAGTGTTATCTCCCCTCTACATACTGTATTTCTCTCGTACTATACCTATCCAACGAGTCATATAATAATATCGACTGGTCTAGCCATTTAATATGTTTCTGTTCCCTGCTGGCCCATCGACTCACGCGGGTATTGATTCAATACAAGGTGGGGGCCGTCGATATATGTGTTTTTCTTCGTCTCGATATCTCGTATTGTCGTGGTGGTCGCCGCCATAGCCGTATCGTCAGAGCCATGCCGACCGAACACATTGGCTTGTCTCTCCGTCTTTGGTGGTTTCGGCACGACACTCGCGTCGGCGCAGATCGCCCACACTCATCGAACAACTTTCGTTCGTTCGTTCGTTGCCTGGCCTCGGTCGAGGCTGGCGCGCAACGGCCATGTGAGGGGAAACTCGACGCTGCAATTGCGGTCGGACGCAATACCAGTTCGACGTCGCACGCCTCGGCGCCTGCCGAGCGCCAGTCCAGTTTGCCGCCCAGACCCTTTCGCGCCCCGCCCGTCTTTTGTTTCGGAAATCCTCCTCTCCCCCCTTTCGGCACTGTTTCACCCCTGATTTGGGTTTCCGATCCGAAAGTGATGCATAACACAGAATCTAATTCGGTTGAAATGGATTTGTTCGTGGGTTATTTCGACTCCCAAAATCGAATATTTTAAGGGAAATGTTTCATTGTCCCCCCGGACTCGCAGTCGAATCCAGCAGCAGCTGCTGCGCCGTCGCCACTGCCGGCGAATGTCGTCAACACCACTTGAAACATGCATTACCTTTTCTCGTGTTCTGTCTCGTTGGATTGTTCGTTCGGTTCCGTTTGTTCGATCATTCGCTCGCTCGCGGTGTTTGTGCCAGTGGCAGTGGTAGTGTTAATGTGTATTTGGTTGTCTGTGGTCATGCCGGCTTGGAATCCAATCTGGTCCTGAAGAGTTGCGGTAGAAATCAGGCTGAAGAACATAGAGGTGTAGCCTACAGGTATTGGAGTTTCCCAAGAGAACCACCTGACCTGTCCCAATGTTATATCAGCCAGTGGGAGTCAGTTTAGAGTTTCGATATCCTAATATTATTTTCAGTAAACAGTGTTGATTGTGAGCCCACGATGGTGACTATTATGATTATGGACAATTTATGGTATTTTGGAGCCATCGTTTCAACATCATTTTGGTTACTCATTTGGATTATGCATCTTTGCGCTATCACAAATGCCAAGTTAAAACTTAACAAGAAAAGCTATGCAACGTATCGACCCTCAATCCAAAACCATATCAAACAGTTGCCACTTTATTAGTAACAACAACACCAACATTATCCACAACAAAAACATCAATGATGAGAAACCATATGAATCAAGCCACCAACAGCATAATGATAAGACGCATAAGTACTCATATATCAATCTGCCATTGCCTGGCGTCTCAATAATCAAGCCACTAGTTGGGTTGGATAAGAATCTAACCAGAAATTTAGAGACTTTCTTCAGGATGGACTATCCAACATATGAACTATTGTTTTGTGTTCAAGATTCACATGATGAAGCCATCACAATTGTTGAAGAATTATTCAAGAGATATCCGCATGCTGATGCGAAACTATTTATTGGAGGTAGTCAAGTTGGTGTCAATCCAAAGATAAACAATATGCAACCAGCTTACGAGTCAACTAAATACGAATTTATACTTATTTCAGATAGCAGGATCTCAATGAAACCAGATACTCTTTTAGATATGGTTGCTCATATGCATGATAATGTTGCCCTTTGTTCACCAAATGCCATTCGTATTGTCGCCACCAAATGACAATCATGATGACAAAATTACGATCAAAACAATAATATAACATTTAATAACAATCTTAGTCATCACATTCATCACCACCACCATCATCATCATAATAATACTGAAAGGAAGAATTTTAATAACAACAATTCTAATGAGCGAAGAACAACAGGAAAAACTAGAAAAACTAGTTATAGTAACAGTAACTTTCAGTCGGTTTTAGAGAGAGTTTATTTTGGAACTGCCCATGCAAGGGCTTACTTAACGGCTGATTTACTAAACATTAATTGTCCAACAGGTATGTCCGCTTTGATGCGCAAATGCCTATTAGATGAGGTGGGTGGTATCAAGGCTTTCGGTTCCTATTTAGCGGAAGATTATTTTTTTGCAAAATCGTTCACCGATAGGCTGGAAAATCAGTATTAGCAGCCAGCCAAGGCACAGCAAAATTCAGCGAACTCTCGTGATATTCTGATATTGAGCTCGCGAATTCAAAGATGGATTAAATTAAGATTTGCCATGGTGCCTCAATGGACTATATTAGAACCCCCTTTCAGAGTGCATGCTATTAGGCGTCATCGGAGCAATCTCAATAAGCTTTTATGGGCGTTGAACGTGTATGTTATATTTACATTACATGTATTGATTTGGTTGATGTTTGATTATAAATTATTGAGCACCATCCAAAATAGTCCTATAACCTTTAGCAAAACATATTTTTTGATTGCCTGGTTATTGCGCGAATGTTCTGCGCCAATAATATTTATATTAGCTTTAATCGATCCAAAGGTCACATGGAGGTCGCGAAAATTTAAATTGAAATGGGGTGGCTACGCCGAGGAGGTCTCGTCGCCAGAGACTGTTTATGATGACAAACAGCACGATAATGAATACTTAAAAAGAATGAACAGTAACATGACGATAATCTACAGCACAAATGATGGTTTGCTTAGCAAACACTCTAAAAACTATGATGACATTCCTAAAGATACCTGCTCAAGTTCAATAGCCGACGCCGCCACCGTCACGGGCACCACAACTATTTCGGACCAACAAATCAAACCGCCGGCCCACTACCTGGGATACAATTGTAATGCCCTTTTTCGATCTGATGAAATGAAGGTTTGCTGATGTTTGTGGAAAATCTCTAGTCAAAAACGGACAGCCTCAACTGTTTGGTGGTGGTTGCAATGCAGGATCTCAGCTTGCCTTTTAATAGGCCACGCGATTGAATATGTTTGCTCATTTAGTACATGTATATCAAGTTACTTGGATAGTTGTCTGCCTAATAATTCACACATACTAGTATACAGTATGTGCTCGTCGCTGATGTGCATCATTCTGATCGGCCTCAGCTACTAAACTCAATACATCACAGCTAGTCGGTATATACATGCACACTTATAATTCATCATATCTGGAACGGGTGGGTTGGTTGGTTGGTTGAAACGTCGCAGAGTCAATATTAGTCAAGGAATCCACAGGATCAATAGTGACTCAAGACACAAGTGAACACGCCGAATGGAATGCCATAAATTGAGGTATGATTTGAATGATAATAGTATTCAAGCAGAGATATCGTTGTTGTTATAAAGTGTTGATTAGCAAAACAACAGCAACAGACACAAATTCGCCGCATAATGATTAGATACAAGTTGGTGTGGCGGACTCCATCAGGCAGGTCGCTGGCCTCTAAACTAATCTACTGTATTTATTGTTACCTATTGATTAATTCGAATTTGCCAGCTGTAGTTGACTCTCAGATGCCTCAGAATAAGCCGATAATGAGCTCACCAACTCAAACAAATAGACTGCCTGTCGCAACCACCAGGGTAGCTCAACCAATAAATCAGGCCCCGAGAGTTGCAAACAACATCAAGCCGTTGCTTGAAGCCACACTCCCAGGTAAACCGGCGACAACAACATCAGCAGCCGGCCCCCTCAATAACAACAGCAACAACAACAACAACAAGAATAATAAAGTCACAACTCAATCCGTTGTCACAAATCCACAGCAGCAATCAAAACCAGTCAACAACAATAACAACAACAATAATGAACAAGCTGACTCACCTAAGCTATCAAACTCGCTTAGTCGCAATGATAACAGCAACAGCAACAACAACAACAACAACAACAAAAACAACAACAAAAACATTCAAGAGGACTACATAGTTCATCTCGATTTTAGCTCAATAAATGATGAGATTTTGCGCAAGCGAACAGTGAACCTTGTTTATTTCAATGCTAATTTCAATGAATGTAAACATTGTCATAGATTCTTCGAAATCTGGAAAGATTTAGCTGTCGACATTAGATGGTGGCGTCAGGTGGTGAAATTGTTCACCATTAATTGCAGCGAAGATGATAACATAGAGAGATCTGTCGACAAGCGGGCGTGAGCCAGTTCCCTCAGGTTAAATACTATTGGATTTTGAGTAATAACTTGGAGCAGGACGGCCAGAGGCTGCGCATCCTGGCAAGTCCGTGCACGCCATGCGCCATCTAATTGTGGACAAACTAATGGAGAGCTATCTGGAGCACAACAAATTGCTGGCCCAGCGAACCACCCAAAAGACGGCCACCAAATGCCATTGCCGGCTGGCCAGAATCCGCTGGCCTCTCTCATGCCAATGCTCAATCAGATGGGCTCCAATCCGCTGATGGCACCTGGCGGACTTGCTCAAATTATTGGAGGCCTGATGGGTAAAAAGTGCGACCTCGGGCGGTGGCGGCAGCGGCTCTAGTGGCTCGATCAACGTTCATCAAATGATCCAGAGCTTCGGTGGAATGCAGGGCTTCAATCAGATGTTTCAAGCCTTCATGCAAGCCGCCACGATGCGCAAAAGTATGAGCCTCCCAGCCGTTGCCCGCCAACTGGCCTCCACTTGAGCAAATCAATCTGCCAGACACACAGCGTTTGCTAGACATCCTTCCGATCGACTCGTCGAGAAACTACGGCGCCCTATTGATTATGGAAACCCAGGAGTTCCTTTACACGGGAATAGAGGTGATGCTCGATCTGTTGCCCTATTCTAATCAGACCTATCTGGCTCGTGTTCGCGACGATAGGAGTCAATTGAGTAAGAACTTGACGAACCGGGACGACATTCAGGCGCCGGCGCTGATCTACATCGACGAAACGAGGTCAACAAGGCTTATAATGACAGCGCCCAAGTACACCAACGATGAGGACCTGAGGCGGGCCTTCGTGCGAGCTTTCGAGAGAAAACACATCAAGTATCCTGTCAAGAGGATCTGGTCAGGTGGGCAGGCCGCCGCCAATCAGTTGGCCAGCTTGACAGACAACGACGAGAATGAGGACATATTAGAGAAGATCGATCAGATTTATATGAACGATCTGACGAACGCCATTCGGGCCAGTCTAATGGAGCAAGTCTTCAGGCATCCCGACTTGAGCGACGACCAATACAATGCGCTCGTTAAGTATGTCTATGTTTTAATTAATTATTTTCCATTCAACAACGACGACACCATCAAGTTCTTCAAGCGTCTACACAGTTGGCTCCAGAATCAAGTCTTCCAATGGACATTCGCGAGTACAAGAAACAATTCCATGACATCGACGATGTTCTGGAAAAACGCGATTGATTGCCTGTAAATCGCTCGCCAACAGCAAGGCAATTCCAAGCACGAGCCGCAAGTCGGGCCTCCTGTTCGAGAATCCGGCTGAATTGGGCAAAGTTGTGTCGAATATAACTAAATTGTTCCCGTACCGGCCAGCAGAAGGCCGGTCAATTCAAAACTCTTCTCAGTATGTTCACCAGCTTGTCGCCTGTCATGCTCGGCAATCAAAATCAATCAATTTATCAAGACGACCTACTATTACAACAACAGCAGCCACGCACCAGGTCGAAATCATCAAAATCCTCGAGATCATCCACCACAACTACTACCACAACAACTATGGCGCCCGATCCATCGGTTGGTAATGGGAACAAACCCAAGGATGAATCACCTATTGAGAGGGTCATCAAGAGTCTCACAAGTGGCTCTCTGGGCTCCGATTCCTCCATCCTGAAATTGATCTCAACCACTCTGGGCGGTGGAGGTAGCGGCGACTCGGCGAGTCAGGGCAAGTCGAAATTTGCCAGAGAGTTTCCCTGTGGAGCCTGGAAGTTGGCCCATGTTATGGTTGTCAATGAGTATGTCAAGGATTCACCACGGAAGGATGTCAAGCATATCGTTTTACAGAGTTTATACCACTATATGTTGCAATTTTATGCCTGTTCCACCTGTGGCAATAGAATTAGTGATGTCAGTGGGGAATTTCGTTTAAATTTAGACGATCATCTCCAGGACCAAGGCGATTCCATCATGTTGCTATGGAAAGTCCATAACAAAGTCAACAAGAGGCTCGAGAGCGAGATTAGGCCCGGCTCGCCGCCAAAGCAACAGTTTCCAAGCGAACAGCTCTGTCCCAAATGTCGCTCTCAAAAGGACAAAATGATCTCGCCTCATCGACGCCCAATTGGCACGACAAACAGGTGTTGAATTTCCTAATCCACCACTATCGGCCTCAGAATATTGTCATGGGCTCAGATGACTCGGACTCGTCGGCGGCCACGGCCTCGATATCTGCACGTGTATTTTATCATTATTCAAGTCAATCTGGTCAAATTCACTGTCACTATCTATGCGTCTTAACCATATTGGCCATGGCCTGACATCAATCCTGGCAATTCCCATGAATTATCATCAGATTTATATATCTTAGAACTAATCTTATATACATAAATATATTATTTTATCTACTACACATCACAACCAATCGGTATATTTTGTGATATTTTTTCATTTAATTAAAGTAATAAAGACTTCTCGTATAAATTGTTTTTGAGAGCAATAAGCGCTTCAGCAAGCTCAGATGGCTTTTCATACATTGTTTATTTGACCTAACAGACAAACGGCGTCCCCAGAAACTGGTTAAGACTCAACTGAAGTCTGGAGCAGGTGGCTCGTTATACTTGTGAACAATTGAGCTGCCTTGGACTCCTTGAATAGTTCCACAAAGAATTGGCCGGATTCAGTGCATTGGCATAGGTTTGGATCAATCGGAATTGAGCCCAGAAACTTGAGGTTTGCCAGCTGGCAAAGGGGCCTCACCACCTTCGCTAGAGAATATCTTTGTACACTCGGAACAATGTGGACAGGTGAAGCCGCTCATGTTCTCGATCAGGCCGATGATTGGAACTTCGCTGGTTTTACAAAAGGTGATCTCTCTCCTGACATCGTTGCAGGCTATAATTTGAGGCGTAGTCACGGGCACCGCCCGTATGTCAATATTCTGTCGTCGTAACAATTCTACCAGACTGATGTGCTCGTCAGAAGTGCCAGGTGGTGTATCAATGACTAGACAATCCAGCGAGCCCCAATCAATGCCAGTGATGAACTTCTCAATCATAGAATGTTTCTTAGGCCCTCTCCATATCACGGCTGAATCTTTGTTGTTGGTCAGAAAGGCCATGGACATTAGATAGAGTTCTAGATTTTGGCCAACTTTGATAGGTGTCCATCCTCTTTCAGTTTGTATGATCTCGCCATACTCCGTGCCGACCATTCTCGCCAAACTTGGACCACAGATGTCCACATCCAATAGGCCAACCCGTGAGCCACCAATTGCTAGACTAAGGGCAAGCTGTGAGGCCACAGTACTCTTGCCTACGCCTCCTTTGCGGACAGCACCAAGATGGCCCTATCTATCTTCGATTCACTAGACATTATAATATGTTGGGTTGTGTTGCGTGTTGTTTTGTATCTGATCTCCTGACTACTCTAATGACCTATTACCTTGTCGCGGTTGAGGATTTTAGTCATCATTAACTTTCGTCCCATTACAGTCTTAATTCTTGTTATATAACCAACCTTTCTAATACGTTTCGTCTCGGTGGGTTTCGGATTGTAATAGATGACCTTAGTCCTCGTCTGAGTAGTGTTCACGCCAAGTGTTGTCGGTAATCGGCTAGCGCTAAGCTGCTTCGGAAACAATCTGTGTATGGTGTTTCTCAGGATGAACATGTTATTATTGATTTCACTTTATATAACGTAAATCTAATTAATGGATATTGGTAAACACCCAGTGTAATCACTGATGGTAATAGAACCTTCGAGTGTTTCCGAGTTTATTGACAAAGATAGTGTTTTATTTTATCCGTCGCTGTCGTCCTCGCGGGCCGATGTCGGCGCGTTCGATGCGTGGCCTGCGCGAATGGGCGCTGTTATACCGCTGGCACACTCACATAATTCGCCTCTCATGTTATTCCGTCGCATCACAAACCAAATCAAGCCAATAAAACTTTTCCTCTTCCCAATTATATCACTCTAAGATAACTATATTTGACACTATTAAAAATAAACATTTCAATTATTATTTAAAAACCATGATTGCTGAAAATGGCGAACTTACAAATTTGTTAAGATTCTCCTCTATATTATTATTATTAATTTGTACGGCGTTGCTAAGATTGATAGCACCTATCGGCCATAGAGTTATCTAAAAGGTTTCATAATAAGTTGCAATGTTTTGCAAGAGCATAGCGAACTTAGCTACAACCTTGATTATTAGAAAAATCATTGTCACCAATTATCATCCTTATCCTCGTCATCTTCGTACATTAAACCCCGACGCCAACATATACATCAACTATTTAAACGACATGTTACTACATTATCGCCAACTAAAATTAAGGAATTATTATCGGCCAATGAAAGTTATCTCAAGTCAAAAAATGGAGATCTACCCAGTCAAATTGAGTCCATTGAATGCAATCAGTTAGCCTCAAACAATCCCATTGAGGATCGTCTGAGGATCTCATCCATACATTTACCTGGCTTTGATGAGCCAACACTTGTTATTGGAGTATTCGACGGGCATGGAGGTGGTACCACTGCCAGTATAATTAGCCGTCGTTTATTCAATTATATAATTATTTCACTTCATCCTGAACCTAGTAAACTAAATATAACAGACAATGAATTGGATGGAATTATTGTTGATCTCCATAATTTGCCAAAGATACAAATGATACAGGATCCTCGAATGAGAGCGTTAGAATTAGAAATGCTCAATCAATATAAGAATGAGCTACCATCAAATCACGATTCAAATGATATAGCTAACAATCTGAGGGCCTCATTTCAACGATGCGATGATGATCTATCGCATGAGATACAAAAGAATTTGATCAGTTCTACACAGTTAGATCAGGATGTTTTGCGTTATTATTTGTCGGCCGCCGCTAGTGGTTGTTGCGCCATCGTAATAGTTATCCATCAAGGTGTTGCATATGTGGCATCTGTTGGAGATTGTCGGGCTGTTTTGGGTGTACATGAGAAACAATCAGTTAAACCTAGCGCTCATGTTACAATGGAAAATAACGACAACAGTGGCGATATCAAGCCTATAGGTCCATTCAGAGCGCTGGAACTTAATGATGAGCACAATTGTGATAATATCAATGAGATACGTAGACTTGCCGCCACGCACCCAAAGTCAGAACAAAAAACACCATTATTAGGGCATAATCGTCTGTTGGGCCATCTAATGCCGTTCAGGGCATTTGGAGACTTTAATTACAAATGGCCTGCCGATATTATCAAGGCATGTGGATTGACCAGGGCATTCGGGCCGGGCGTCATTCCGCCAGGTTATGATACGCCACCCTATTTGATCGTCGAACCAGAGATTAAAGAGATAAATTTGAATGAATTTGTTAGCTTGGAAAATGAAAATGGTAGTCCTAACAACAGTGATGCCATTCAACAAGATAGATATCTCATTTTAGCCACAGATGGCCTCTGGGAATTGTTCGAGAGTTCCCGTGATGTCATAGAGGCAATTATACAACATTCATCAAATAGTGCACTACATGACGGGGAAGAATATGATGCCAACTGTGCCACACACATACTCAGGTCGGCTCTATGCGCCGGACCTTACCAAGACATCAACTTGGATCAAGAACGCTTAAGGAAACTCTATCATATTAGACTGGAATCAACCCTGACACTGCCCAAGTCTGTGGTCAGGAATTTTCGCGACGACATCTCGATAGCCCTGCTGAAGTTGCGTTAAAACTTAAATAGATAATCATTTGACCATAAATAAATGTAGTAAGGACTAAACTTGACAGGAGCCGAGTTGAGTTGAAAGAAAAATCAAATACAACCAAACAAGGGTTGGCTTGATGTCCTCTGGATCTAGTGCCTCGTATTCAAAGTAATGGCGTTAGAATTAGGTCTTATTAAGATCCACATCGCCCAGTATGGTACTGATCGAGTAATGATCATAGTTCTTCTCGTCTGGGGACATTGAATTTTCAAATACAACCCAACTTACGACGAGCAAGCTGATGAGAGTGTCCTTCCGTAGCACGATAGTTTGTCGTCACTGTCACCTTGACTTCCCGGCCACAATTAGTAACAAACCCAGCATTAGCTATTGTGCTATCGATTGGCCGAGGCCGTTTGTAAACGGTCGATTTGCAAATGGTCGTCGTACATGATCGTACGATTATTTGGTTATATCAATACATGTATCATCGAGTCGTATATTCGAGTGCTCTCAACAAAGAACAAATTCTCACGCATTGAACGGAGATTCTAGCACACGGTGAACCAAACAAATTGTAATCAAATAGTTCTTCTATATCTTGTCTATAGACCATCGATCTGGGACAATCCAGACGCTTGTTTACAAGTATAATTTGATAATGATAAAACTAGCGCTGGGCTGACACCTAATAATAACCGATAAACTCGTTATTCTCACGATTGAGTTACGTGCAGAAAGTAGCCCAATCATTAACTCGAACAAGGTGGACCTGGCTGAATGGGGACTCAACTGAATCTATGAAGACTTATACTTGTTTGTGGAATCAGACATCCTTGAAGCATGTAAGAAGTTTTAGTAGAAAGATAACAATGACTCTCATCTGACAATCAAAGGCCGTTTTGTCGCCAACAATGATTCTTACGATCATATATATGAGCCACGAAGTCATGACCATTACCATGATCAGTAAAGGTTTAATTGCAATAGATGTCATTATGCTTTGCTCCTGCTTTGAAGCGGATGACAAATGAGGAGTAGAGTAAATGAGTTGTAATAATTGAGACAATGTTAAGGGTTTGTTGTAATTGATTCAGTAAAATAAAATTTTAGTAATTTGTCTGTCTTGTGTGATTGTTTGTGTCATATTCTTGTTTGTTTATATAGCATCGTATGTCTAGAATGATTTAAATTTACATGGTTCGTTTAGGGTCAGCAACATAATTATTGAAAAAGCAATATCCTCTCTAACCTCGTCTAATTTGTCCCCACAACGAAGGATGATATGCTTTCTAACAAATTCTGGTGCGGTAAACTTCTTTTTAGTTAATTTACATATGTATTTTTTCACCTGCCTTCTTTTCTTGTGTATGCTCATAGATAAAATTCTCTACTTCTTCTTCGACATTCTTACGACCCAATTGTTTCTGCTCCGTTTCACTGAGAGTGGGTTTGTCCAAGAATGACTCAATCCGAGCCTTTTGGGCAGTTATAAACTCTTTCAAGAGAACGTCCGGCGAGTCACCAAACAATTTTGGGGGATTTGGCCTCGCAAACATTATCCCAACCCTCTGGGGCATGTCATCCTCGCCGACATACTCCATACAGGCATAGTAATCATAGGAATGTACCACTCTGAGATAAAGAATGACCCGATCTAAAGCCTTGAGTAGCTCGGGGTTCGATGTGAATTCAAAATTAGACGTTTCCTGATCGTTTACACCTAATAACTGTTCCTCTTCGTTTGTCTCATCTATTAAGTAATCCTTTATACTTTCTAATAATGGACTATCGTCGCCATCAAAATGGGCTAATAGTTTGGCAACCGCCTTGAGGTCAGCTTTGTGCATTTTGAATGACAGAACCAATAATGGGCGTATCTGACACGATTGTCAATTTCTTATTGACCAAGGTTTTTATCTCGAGTCCGTTGAATTTGTGGGCATTAAATTCCCAACACAATTTTCTCATGGCATCATAAGACATCTGTTTATAGGTAATCCAGGCTCTTCTTCTAAAACCTTTGTCTGGCTGGGCTTCTGACATTGCAACTCTAAGGAAGTTCTCATGAGTTGAAGCAAATTCCACTAACTTGGCCTTATCAATTGATGGATGTAGGTTTGGTATAAAAATGGATGACACGCCATACTTTTTGATGCCTCATCGTTCTCTAACTCTTCAAGGAAGCCCCTCGAGTAAGAAGGAGAAATTCTGAAGGAATCATGACAACTCTTCGGTGTGATCATAATCCACTGAGATGGGTGTGCTTGGCTTCTCAACCAATTGTTTATAAATTTCTTTCCTTCTAGCCTTCGATTTTTCGTTAGCCTCTTCTATAATTTTCATTTCACTTGGTCGATATTTATTCCTAAACCATTCTTCTTCGAAATGTTCCTTGAAGAATTTGTCAATTTGAGTTCTCGTATATTCTATTTTATAGTTACCGTATCTAGCTAAAGCCTCCTGTTCATTAATGTCATCGCTAGAAGATAAAACAAACTCCTTGAATGACATTGGACCCTTGCCATCTCCACCGGAATGAGGCTGACCAGGACCTGACATATGGGAGGTCGTGGGCCAAGTCTAGGATTTTTTTAGCAATTGGGCCATTGCCGTAATATTGTCTATGGTTTCCAAGATATCCGCTCATATTGTGTGCTGTATTGATGTCTGGCTTTTCTAATATGATAGTTGTTGTATGTGGGCTATTAGGTATAAATTAAATCAATTATGACCTTTTAAACTCTTATGGATTGGATTACAATATATGGAGAATATTTAAATTACAATGTTGGATTGATTGGTGATCTCTCAGCCGACAGGCATGTGTATGTTCTGAGGTTCGATCCAGCGAAGAATTGAAGAAAATCTGTATTTTCGCATCGTACAATGAGCACGCGACGGCCGGGCGATGTACGCGCGGCGCTGCAACTCTCGCGCACCACATAGATGTTGGCTTGTTCGGGAGACTCGCCCGGGCGACGCTCACGTCAGCCATGTGAACTACGCGAATTCCTTTTGCTCAACCAAAACACTCAGGCCAACAATTCCAAATTGATATTGTCGACCGTTACATTGTACTTACTCACAATGCCCTTCATTTATTATGATGATAATATTTACGGTTCGTTCTATTTGATACACAGCTGCCCTCATATAGATGATGATTAGTGCTGAGTTAACAAGATGTGCGCTACATAGGGCCAAAGGACTCATATTGAATGCAGCAAGGTTGAGCACGACCACGAAGGTATCGCCGACGCAACAGTCGGAAGAGGGCAACAAATTGGAATTAGGGGATCAACAACAGAAACTAGTTATTGATTCAAGAGTTAAACAATATGCCAAGTTAGCCAAAATTCGCCTGACCGGTTTTGTCACATCAACAACAATAACAGGCGGCTTCATTGCCTCGCAATCATTTACAGACTCGCTGCCGATCATTGCAACAGCCGCATTGGGAACTTTCTTGTGTTCCTCCTCAGCTGCCGCCCTCAATCAATTCCTAGAAACCCCATATGATTCTCAAATGAGACGAACCGCCATCAGGCCCTTAGTTATTGGACAGGTATCACCTCTGGAGACTGTGATATTTGCACTGGTCACTGGATTATCAGGAGTAACAATATTAGCCACATTTGTCAACAGCATAACAGCAGCACTAGGTGCAATCAATTTAATTCTTTATTCGTTTATATATACGCCAATGAAGAGGTCAATGTGGCCAACACATGGATTGGCTCAATCGTTGGGGCCGTCCCACCTCTGATGGGCTCAACTGCTGTGCTCGGATATGTCAGTATTGATGCAGCACTATTAGCTCTCATCTTGTTTTCCTGGCAATTTCCTCACTTCAATGCTCTTTCATGGAACCTGAGACATGAGTATGCTCCGCGCTGGTTACAGGATGATGTCTGTAGTAGACCCAGGATTATGCAAAAGAGTTGCTTTGAGACATTCAGGACTACTAATGTTATATACTTGTGCCCTGCCTCTCTATGGATCAACATCTAGTCTATTTACACTATGTGCCCTGCCTTTCAATCTCCAATTTATTAATTTATCTTGGCTATTCTACAAGCAAGCAGATTCAGCGAGTTCAAGAAAGTTATTCAGATTTAGCTTGATATACCTTCCAGCAATTCTAGCTCTTTTAGTAATCCACACAGCCTAGGAATAAGCAAAAGGAGTAATTAAAAGTATAAATATGTGTTTGCTCATCGGAACAATCGTCGCTCATAGCAATTTATGTTGGGATCATTTTGGAGTTGGCACATAGAATTGCTTGAAAATCTTGACATACAACGAATTAGGCATGTGCTGACACATGAATAAGCGCAACCTGTCAGGTATGGCTTTGCTCTTAGTCTCTTCTCGTAGGCTGTCAAAGGCTGCTCCTCGGCGGGATTTGAGTATGTATCTTTCAGATATTGCCATATATCGCTGAGAACAGAAAATACTTCGTTGGAGTTCAGATGAGGTAGCACCTCTATGATTAGTCCGAAAGGTTTTGGAACTAGATTAGACTTGGCTAAGGGAGGTATCAATCTAGAGGTCGAGGTCATTTGTCGGAGCATGATTTGGTTGTAGCTGAGGCCCATAGAGCCAGATGAGCAGCCAAAAGTGATTTAACTAGAACAAGACACTTCTCAAGGCATTGAGCTTGTCAATCAATTCAAATAGGTCCCATAGCGGTGGCACCTGTTCAAATTTTCTTAAAATACTTAGGTTTCGTTCGTTTATCACGTAGGGCATCATCACTAGGCCAAGAGTGTTTGTCAAACATCACCGGACAGTGAAACTCCACGAACAGGTTGGCGAAAGCTTCAATATTGTGAATGCTGGATTTGAATGCTTCAATCAATAGGTACGAGTTAATGGATAATTTGTCGGGCGCAACTGAGTTACTTTTCGTTTCGGTCCCATTGATATTGTTGTTGTGCTTTATATTGTTGACTATGTTGTTGTTATTGTTCCTTGTCTTGAATCTCTCAATACTATGATTTGGTAATCGACGAAATCTATGACCCAATGTGACTTTCAGATTCTCATGAGATAGCTTGATCGTCTCATTTCGTGTCCAGTCATCATTGCTTTCCAGCCTCACCGATCAGGTCCGGATCGAAAGATCGATTAAACAGGTGACCGTATACAATACTCCTCTCGAGTAAGGCTCTGCATAATATATGCGATGCAATGGATGATTGCTTCAATAGACTCATGCAAGTTAAAGAGACCCTTATGTAGCTGAGTGTTTCAGGAAGTTCTCGTCATCGATCTCTAAAGCAGAAAGAAACAAGTTGCTAATGATATGCATAATCTATGTTTCGTTCCAAGACTTATCCTTGTATGGTCGACCCTCTCGAGAGAGCTACAACATAATTTGATCAGCTGAGATGTGGATTTTATGTCAAGTGTTGCGGCGCATAATCTATCTGCAAACAATTGGCTAATTAGATCGAGATTCAGTTTGAGTTCCAGCAATTTTGAAGCTATCGAGTTCAGATTAGTCCAATAGGTGGGTGTCCTCAGTTTAGGATCTAAGGATAATGTCTGACTCACCAGTGTGCTACCATCATCCCCGAAGTGTGACATATATTCTGCTAATAATGGTTTGAGCAAAGTCCAATATCGTTTGCTTGGAAGGTTGAGATAATAAGCAATAACTTTGGATGCAAAATGGTGTCCAAAAATCATGCTCATGCGATATAGAATCTTGTGGGCCTGGTTGGCGAATGGATAAATCAAAGACTTTTCAATCAATTTGGATGGATCTTCATCTATCTGATGGAGTAGCCCATCAACCATATGGATTTGATGATTTTGTGGTAATAAAGATACATGTCCAGGTAATCCTTGAAAGGCTCGCTCTTGGGCACCAACTAAGACTGACTCTATGACTATTTGGGCGGCCGTTACTGCTCTCCGATCTATATCCTTGCCAAATCTAACATCGATTGCTAATAGAAATAATTTGTATGTGTTGGGTGCTGAAATGATGCAATGTGTAAGACTCTCTATGCATGTCTTGGGATAGTTATCGCTGCCTCTCTTCCAGACTTCTTCAGTCAAATTATTAATAAAATTGACATCAATTGTGTCAGGTATTTCCATAGCTAATACATTGAGCAATGATACAGATGTCTGACATAGTGACATGAGGAACAGGATGTTACTCTTAGGAAATTAGCCATTGCCTTAGGATTGTTGTCAGAGAGATAGGCTAGAATATAAGTTAAAGATCTCACCGCCGCCTGGCCTCCATCCATGATAAACTCCATACAATCAGAAAAGTCCCTCTCATAATATCCGGGTTGCTTGGACATTTGAAGTAGGAAATATGCCAGTAGGCAATCACAGTTTTGTGTTGAAGACACCAGATCTGCGAACAGTGACTTTATATCAGAATGCGACTCGAGCAGAATATCAATTAAGAACTTGTTGACTGGATTTTGTAACCATAAATCAATTTGGTTTGTCAACAACAGGACAGGATTATTCTTGGTTGATTCGTTGGAGGCCAATGTCGACACCTCTGAATGTTTTGAGTTCAAGTGTATCAGCAGATGTTCAGCCCAGTTCCTCAGTGTGATTCTCAGCTTTTCTCCTGTCTCCTTCGAGAATTGGACTTCGATTCAGAGATGTTATATCGATTCTCTAATAACCTATATTTGTTGATTAATTCATTAAATTTGGAATGAATGAGTAAAATCAACTCCTCAAGCTGAGAGAAAATGTCCACGGTGTTGGTGTCGGATTCTCTCTGAACATTGTCCTCGACTATCTCAGTTTCTTCCTGTTCCTGTGCTGATGGACTCATCGGTGTCTGATCCAAGTCTGTTGAATTACAGCTACTGGTCCGCCTCGAAGCAGGTATTATTCTTGGGCCTACGGAACAATCTTTGGCGTATCTGTTGGTGAAGAGCAACTCTGGCTGCTTGCAGTGGGAGACGCCGGGCCGGCTATAGATAATTGACTGGACTTGGATGGAGACGCCAGGACCTTTGATGGTGAATCTAACTCTGGCGTTTGGTCCTCACGGGCATCTGCTGCCTTCAGTTTGGCCATTTCATAGAATTTACGCGTGAGTTCACCAACATATTCGATCTTGTTTTTGTTCAATTGATCTGTAGCTGAAGAACTGGGTCCACTATTGGTGAGTGATCTCTTTTTGGATCCAATAATATGTACTGTATTCGATGAATAATTCATTGTAGAAGGCCAATATGGAATCCCTTGCTGGAATACAGTAGTCGAAGAGCTCTAGGCTTGCTTTAATAATTGTTTCCATATCGGTTGATCTTTTATCACAAAAGAAGGACATAAACGTCTTTAGAGTGTCCAGAGACTCAACTCTAGTCTCTGAAATTTGTGAGGACATTTTTGTTTGTATCACTGAATGTCAGCTTGTCAGGTGAAATGCTTGTCTTATTCTCGGATTTCATATCGATAGAGGTGCCTCAGCTAATAGAGCACAATTTGTTAGCACTAATAGATTTATGTCATATTTACTAGATACACAGGATTTAAATTTAATTGGCCTCTGGTAAGGTTTTGTTTGGATTGAATAATGGCCTGGTTGGTGTTGATGAGACGACTTGGTTGATCGATTTTGGGGCCACGTTTTTGTTGTGGATTCGCTGCGCAACCTGCGCCAACGTCAACAGCGCAGAGAGGCGGGCGAGAATGTACAACACAGCAGTTTGTCTGCATTTTTGTGCGGTATTGCCACAGTTCGCAGCTGATTATGGCATTATTCTCGTCTGTGTGTTCGTGTGTCGAATTCGACGGAAAAAATAGACCAACAAAATCTAGATCAGAATGGAGTCGAACTTGATCTCTCCAGCCAACTGAATGAAATATTAAACTTAATAACCTTATACTCTCGAACATATCATGAATTATGTGTCATACAGGAGATGGCTACATGATATGAAACATCATAATATGGCGATATATTAGTTTTGAATGAACTGGCACAACTCCACCACTAAATCCACCTCTCCATTTTAACGACTGAAACTACAGTAGTATTTGACTTTATGAAGACAGAGACTAGTCTAACGACGACAACAACAACAACAATCCCAACATGACAAATATGAATAACATCACCACCACCACGACCATCATCATCAGTAACACATTCTAAAAGATCACCAACCAACTATCGATCTAGTAAATTTAGCATAATAATATTTGCACTCACACAATTCTATTCTGCTGATATATTTGCAATACTGTAAATTTGACATCAAATCGATCAACTTTTCGGACAACAAATGACCCCGATTGGATTTTAAAATAGATGGCCTGGTTTGTCAAGGATGCATGCGGTATTGCATGCGTCGTCTTAACCTGGGCCTTCTTGGCCTTCGCACAATATTCATTATTAACTATAGTATTGTTACCTCAACCAGATACAACCAAAAAATATGCCAACATTGCCATCTTTGAGTTCTTCTCATTCCTGGCCGTAGTGTCGCATCTCAGAACTATTTTTACTGATCCCGGTTCAGTGCCTCAGAAGACAGCAACACCTGAGCTATTGAACGATATTGAACAAAAATTTGCCCCCAAATCAGATTATATATAAATGTTCCGAGTGTTGTTCAGTCAAACCAGACAGAGCTCATCATTGTTCAGTATGCAAAAGATGTATCCGGAAGATGGATCACCATTGTCCTTGGGTGAACAATTGCGTTGGCGAAAGGAATCAAAAGTATTTTGTTCTATTCACATTATATATAACTATTATATCGACTCATGCATTGTTCCTAACTATCGGCCACTTCCTAACCTGTATTGATGCTGACTGGAATTCTGCCACAAATTTAGGCTGTGTTATAATGACCAGAGGAAGACCATCGCCGGGCAAATTAATCATGTCAGTGTTTTTGGTGTTCGAGTCGCTATTGTTCTCGTTGTTTACATTTATAATGTTCTACATACAGATGAAGGCCATTTGGACCGATTGGACAGGTATAGAGAATTTGAAGAAGGAAAATCGTAGCCGTCGTTCAGGTTGTAAGAGTTTGAGAAATGTTTGTGGAAGCCATTTTATATTATGGTTGTCGCCATTCACGAGCCCCACCGAAGGAAAGTGTTATAATTGATTGCTAATCATACTTATATCTATTAATATATATATCACCATGCCAGCTGGACTCGCATGACAGGATAGATAAATTGATATCGCATACCAGATTAGAAACTAGCCATCATCGTTTGGGACAGCTTCAAATCTGGAGGATATCTCGAGCAAACAGAAACTAGGGCTGCTTTACGCCCACCCCTCAACTCCCATCCATTCATCGCCCCTCTCATAACAATGATAACTTTCGCCCCCTCCAATTCAGTCCTCTTGCGCATTCACTTTGCTCGAGTATTGTTGGTTCAATAAATACTTAACACATCATGATCATCAAGGCACTAAACATAATGGTGTCTAACGATGACTAATCAGGCATCAATCACAGTGATTTTGTTCAAGGTAAACGTGGATCAACAGCAATTAGTTGAGTATTGAGATGTCGTTATCTTTCTTCTCCCCATGTCTTTATAATTGGCGCTTTGTACGAGATGCGCATGCGTTTTCTATGCGAGATTTGCACACAAAGCGTGCGAATTTCTCTTCTCTCCTCTCAAAACAAACCCGAAGCAAATTTTCGCTCGCCATTTTCATTTCTTCTCACAAACATCTTGTTAATGTCTATTATATCATACCAAAATTTATTGTCCCCAAACATCGATACAAATCACTCATTTACCTACTACAGCTCATTTACCAATCGATGTGTCATTCACATAAACACCTGTCGACTCTAAGATTTAAGCACGACAACATTATTGCAATTATTTGTAGTGATTATTTATATTGATGTCCAGTTCAAGAAGATTTATTTAACCAGTCACTGGTGAACTTTTACACAGATTACCCTTGTCATTAGTGGATAAATATTATATTCATGACTATTATAATCCCTAAGCTCAGCTACCCTGGGTTGCTCTGAGATAAATGAAACATCACACCTACAAACAAGCATCACCATTTTCATCTTCTTGATCATCATCACCGCCGCCGCCGCCATTGTAATCAACAGCTGAGAGGAGACAGTCTACCCCACCGCATCAATTGTATCCTTTTATAACTGATCTAATTTGTCACTTCCTCAAATTCGTCAAAATGGCTCCATACGGCCAGCTAACACAGACAAGGAGCACGTTTTATTTGAGTTGACGCCACTGGACGGCTCGGACCGGGGAAATAGAAGACAAAACCAAAAGAAGCTACCACAATGTGAAACAGATGATCGCCGACAAATCGG
The DNA here is from genome assembly GCA_020916435.1 of Oxytropis ochrocephala. NCBI lineage: Eukaryota > Viridiplantae > Streptophyta > Magnoliopsida > Fabales > Fabaceae > Oxytropis > Oxytropis ochrocephala. The sequence goes on from JAJHUT010000131.1 coordinate 66,440, forward strand.
CCAAAGAGTGCCAAGAAATTTACCTCAAGTATATTGCCGCCAATCCACAGGCAAATCTAGAAGAGCTCACCATGGGCCTACTAGTTGCCATCCTAGTGGAACCAGACAAGGCGAGCGACTATTTTAGAACATTGCATGTTTTAGTAAAGATAGTTTGGCCTCGTTTGGCAGCTCACTTAATATGATTATTGTTGAACGTATATCAAAACTATCCGATGCCAAGCTGAGACAAATTTTTGGGTTGCCAATCAATTGATGAAAGCTGGTTGCGGTGTTGCCGAGAATACGTGCTCCAATTTGATCAGACAAACCGCTGGCGGCGACCTGTCGCCGAGGAACCTGTTCATGGTTGAAAATCTACTTGATCTCTTGATAAATAATCGTGTTTGGTTGGTTAATTCAACCTCATTCATGAGCCCAACAGTGATATATAATTTTATGAGACTCATCTATGATCATATGGGACCTAATCATAGTGCACTAAGACAAAAAGAGGTAGAATTTGTTATTGGACTCATTAGGGAAAAGATAGAATTTGTTTATCATATTGGGAAGGATTTCCTGCGATCATTACACAATCTGATTAAGATACCTGAATTTGAAGCTATATCAAGAGATTTATAACAATCCCCAAAGCTCTACATTCAAAATATGAAGGTCCACAATCATTGTTGGCAATCCGAAGTCCAAGACGATTATTTCAATCAAGATTAACCTTTGATATGGAAAGAAAGATCTCATTCCTAGCATCACATGTTAAATTTGGTAGCCAAAAACGTTACCAAGATTGGTTTCATAGACAGTATTTAGCAACACCCGAAAGCCATTCATTAAGATGTGATTTAATTAGATATATTTGTACCATAATACATCCGAGCAATGAGGTATTATGTTCTGATATAATACCTAGATGGGCAATCATTGGCTGGCTATTGACAACCTGTACAACCAGTGCCTCGGCGGCAAATAGTAAGCAAGCGCTATTTTCGATTGGTTCGCTTATGATGCTAAAACAGATAATATCATGAACATTGAACCAGCCATTCTAGTTATGTACTATTCAATTAGGTCTCATCCAACATTAACTGCCAGCCTATTGGACTACTTATGTCGTGCAGCTACAACATTTGCACCAAAATTAAGTGACATGATACGAGCCGGTATAAAGAAATCATTACAGCAAATTTTAGAGAAACGCGTCATTCCAGCTTTAGCCCCTCTATTTGACAACCCCAAACATGATCCAGCACTACGCGCCCTAATTAGAGAGACATTTCCCGAATTTTGCGCAAATTTGACCTCCTCAGCCACCACCACCACCACCGCTGCCACTGCTGCTGCCACCACCACCACCATTACCACCATCACATCTAACTCTCTGGATAATGGAACCTCATCTCATCAATCAGCAATACCAACGCCGCCCTTATCACAGACAAATAGCACTACGCCAGACATTGGCAACCTAACCTCAAAACAACAACCAGAAGTAGTGATCATAGACGACAAGCAACCCTCACAGCAAGAATCATTACCTGCCGCTCTGGATCAAAAGCCAAAGCTAATCATGATAGTAATCATGTCCACCATCGTAGTGCCGCCGACCAACAGAGCGTCAAAGCGGCTAATGATGTGAGCTCGAGAACGCCTGTTGTATTGAATATCGATTCGGACGACTCAAACGATCTGTTTGAAGCACCAAAACAACAGAGTCCCACCACCAATCATAGAGCCAAGAGGCCGTCCGATGCGGATGATTACTCCTCTATCGGAGGCGACTCTGGCGTGCCCACTCTGAAATCGCCCAAATTGGAACCCGTTTTGGGCTCATATATACTCAATGATAGGCTACTTTCCAAGGAGGTGGCTGGTGGCGGTAAGCCGTCTAGTAAGGCGAAGAGAGATTTAAATCAACATGTGGATAATATAACGACATTTGCGTCCGATGATCTGGACGCAACCGATGCGGCGTCCAACATACGAGTCCTTTACCCTTCATGACAACAAAGAAGCCCGTCAACAAGGCAATCATTTCAACGTTCGAGTCGTCGGTTATCGTCGACATTCTCGAAGATCTCAGTGTTGAAAAGTAAGTATTGGATCTGAGTTCTTTCTCGTGAATGTTTCAATGACATGATATATATATATATTAACATGAAATCTCTCCTCCACTGAATACCATTTGAAAAATTCAGATCAAATGAAACCAGATGCAGCCTCATGGATCGGCTCATCTCGGCCCTGTGCGATTTGTCGGATGAGCTATTCAATGAGGAATGGCTGGATGATCTGGCGGCCTATTTGGTACAATACCAATTCCAGGACGATTTTACAACGAGAATATTCCCTTCGTCGTCCACTCAGGACGCCGATCTCTTATCAGAGTCCATCTGTTCGCCATTCTTTACACTCTGTCGTAGTGCATTCACAGGTAGCCAGTCAGACGCTAGGCCTCTCACCTTACTCGTTGCCATATCCAAGATATACGAAGCAACAGGATTTTTGATTCTATACTACCTACGAGGTAAGTGTAATGTTTTACGAAAATACTTCTAGTATAAACGCATTAATTTAGAAACTAACTAACCTATTAATTGAAATTGTTCATATGCAAACCTACAGTCTTTTTGGTAACACAATGCAAATTTGACACAGAATTATGTTAAATTTTGCGAGTTGGCCAAAAGAAAGCTATCAAAATGTGTCCATGAGGATCTCCAAATGTTATCCGTCTATGATCCGGACATGTTTTTTTTTTTAATTGCCACCGTCTTTTGCGATATGGCCCAAAATGGCAAAGACTTTAAGATAACAAACAATTGCGAGCTCATTCAATTGACTGTGGCCACCATCGATCCAGGCTACTTTCAGGAACTCATTTGCCTCTGTGTCATCGGTGCGGCCAGGATCTTGGACCGAGAGGACCCTCTACCTGTGATAGGTAAGTTAGAATACTCTATCATATGATTTTATTTTCAGTAATTACGCCTGCCGTTCGTCTAATTAATACGATTATCCTCCTTATCATCATCATCATCACCATCATCACCATCATCATCTAGAATCGAGCTTGAATTGGGAATATTGGGAGCAGAACAACTTTTGGAGATTGGTCAGTGCGTCAACATCTATAGACAAATACATTAGCCTATTGCCAAAGCTGAGCGTCCGAGGTGAGTAACTGTAACTGATACTATGGTCTTTCGTTTTAGTTTGATCATGCGAATGCCCCTCACCTAATGTGACAACTAACAATGTATAATGAATCCATTTTTACGAATTACAGCCCACCCTGTAGCTACCTGTTGTATGATGCTCAATTTACAGAGGATCTCTGAGGCCAAGCGCCGAAGTTTTGCTTAAGGTCTTTGATTCCTTTAACAAGTGCAACGAACTCTACGTGTCCTCTCATCCGGTATTGGGCCATGAAGACGGACACCAAGGAGATGGCCAAGAATATTTTAACCCTCATTGATTCGCGTCCGTCTTCGCCCCAATTGAAACGAAAAGGGTAAGTAATTAGTGAGTGCCAAATGTCGGTTGCCTTTATGTTGTCGTCCGTAAAACTAACTTGACCAATCATCTTATATGGAATATGAATGTCCATCACAACAGGCAAACGAAGGCAGCGGCCTCGAAAGGCGTCTCAGCTTTGAGTCAAGAAGTGAGAGGATCCTGTCGACTTTGGAGGCTGTGCGCGCTCGAGCACCGAAGAGCAAAAGTAAGTTTGAGTTATTTAAGAACAAGTGGTTATGTCAAGTTTGCAGTTTTACTAACCAAATAATTCCTTTATTTTCAACAAATAAACAAACAAACCACGCAGTTTTATACCAGACGGAACTGCTTGAAGTGCTGCCCCAACTGGAGCCGCTTTGCAGTGACATCCAGAAGAGAAAGTTCAACGAGTTATTGTCGCTGAAGCCGAAGAACTTAAAGAAGAAGGCCAAGATTGACAAGGATGGAGCAACGACAACATAATAATAACCTACACAATAGGCTGGCCAAATTGATCAACAAAGCAGATGAGAAAACAATTGTGATATTTAAAAAACTACTGAATGTTCAAAGTAAACAGAATGACAACAACAACAACAACAACAACAACAACCACCACCACCACCATCACTACAACCAACACCTCAAAGACGAGGACGACAATCACTAAATGACATCGAGACAGACCATTGACAACAATGAGACGACAATCATTTGTTTGAACAAAATGTCGAACATATAAGCATCTCGGAATAGCCCCGACACTTGCGCATCATTTATTATTGAACCAGAGTGGCATCTGGCGCTTGTCGTTCGTAGATTTCGTTTGCGTTCAATTGTTTTTCAACGAAATAATTGTGGCCCAAGTGATGTCCAACAAAGTCAAAGTCTCTGTCGAGCAGTAATACCTTACAGGTGTGTCTACTGGCCGAGCGACTGTCCGAGTGTCGTCTAGCCAAGCCAGTGGTTGATGTTGGTGTTGTCGATACGACTCCGCTTTGATTGTAATAATCAAAGTAGTTGCTGGCTCGCAGATCCGCTGAGGTCTGGTCGCCACCGTCAGCACGTCCAATATGTCCTGTGGTTCTCGTTTCTCTACCCTCCGAATTTGTTGTCCACCTGCTGCCGCTGCTGCTGGTCCTTAGAGATGGCTGTCGACTTGCGTTGTCTATTTGAGGCGACATTCAGCGTAGAGTCGGGCGACTCTCTAAACAGATTGTTGCGCTTGGCCACAATCAATCGGCGCCTCTGGCCCTCGGCGGGCGAGCTGGCCTTGGCATAGGCCCGGCCGGTGCCGCCCAACTCCAGTTCTCCGTCGATGGGCGTCAACGGCATAATAGGACATCTCGGCGGCCTTCCTCGGCTCCGGATACTCATTCTCGGAAATATAAAAGCTCTGATTTTGGCACGTCCGTTGCAATTTACTTTGTTTCAATTCCGGATATCGAAGGGCTGCCGCTAGGTCCCTTGGCCTTCGAGGGGCCGGGCGATGTAGGCGTGGCCTGTCTCGGACTGGGCCCGTCGACGACAACAGTTGGCCGTTCGCCTCTTGTTGTTGTTGTTGTTGTTGTTGTGTATCTCGCGTCTGTCTTGAAAGCTCCCTCGTTGGCGGTTGTTGTTGTTGTTGTTGGCCTGGCATTGGAGACCTCAGCGTACATCGCTGGATCTCAGCCACGGCAGCCGCCTCGTCAAGTCGTCCTCGACATCAGGCGCCTGGCCAGCTAACGAGGCCGATGATATGCGCCGAGCCACCTGGACGTCTGTACCCTTAAGGTTACCTCCTTGTTGGCCACTTGTTTCACTTGCTAAGCTCACCTTTTTGTGTCTCTAGAGGCTGCCATAGCCGCCGCCGCCGTCACTGTCGCCTCGTCTGCGCCAGAGGCTTCCTCGATCTGCTTACTTGTCCTGGTCGGTCGCGGACTCTCCATGTCTCTAATGTGATCTATCATGTTGATATTGTCCAGGTTCTTGCGCTTCGTGTCCACGGGCAGGTTCCTGTCCGAGTAGGTGAGGCCCCGCGCCTGTCGGGCCTCGAGAGCAGCCATGTCCGGCGTGATTGGGTGGGCGAGTTGCGGTCATTATAGTGGGCACCTGTTAAGTAGTTGAAATCATGACGATTAGTAACGCCAAAGCTGAGAAAAATATTCTACCGAGCAACTTTGTGTCAACTTACCTCTGCTCGACAGGCCAGCTGCCGGCCTGGGCGAGGCTTTATCGGCCACCTGCTGCTGCTGCTGGTTGTCTTGGTGGGTGGCGCCGGTGGCCGTGGCTCGCGCTGGTCGCCGAACGGGCCTCGGGCGCCCGACCTGAGACTAGTCGAGGGCCGGTACTTTGCTTCTCTTGCGGATGCCCACCCTTTCCAGTCTGTTCATGTTGGCGTCATAGACAATGATTGGCGATAAGTCTGGGTCAATGAATTGGTCATCATCAGTTGGCTGGTTGGCGAGGCGCCCACTCCGGTTTTGCCCGTCTGAGGGGCTCGTCTCGGCTTCGCCTGGGCCCCAACATGCGTCTGCGGCTGCTGTTTGTGCTGTGTCGGCCTCGACTTGAGTGGCCTGGCAGTTGGTGGTGGCGCCGCCGCCGCCGCCATCGGTCAGTCCCAGGCCGAGGCGACTGCCGCCGAGACGTCGACTGGTGGTCATCAAGCCGCCCTCTTCGGCCACCTCTCTCTTGGGCCGGCCACCCGACACGGCCGCCTTATCTTCGACAACACTCACATCTAACTGGTGGCGCCGCCGCCGCCGCCTCTGCCTCCAGCGGGCTCGCCGGCCACCTTCCGTTCGGCTTCCATCTGCTGGTGACGGCGCCAACCCTCGAGCCGCTTCCTGGCCAGCGCCTCGTAGCTCGTCTCGAAGGTCGTCCGGAGGTCCATGTCGCCCTCCCGAACACGATGTTGTCCCGCGGCCGGCCCGCAATCTCTGGCCTCGTCACTAGCACGTGAAGTAGCTCCTCCTCCTCCTCGTCCTCCTCCTTATTCCTCATTTCGCCTTCGCTCGCCTGTTTCGTCGACCTGTGGTTGTTGGTATATCTGCCAGGCAGAGGCGACTTGAGGCCCCAGCAGGTGTCGATCTGCTGCTGGCCCCACCGCCGCCGCCGCCGCCAGTCGTCAGGTAACGCTCGTTGCTTTGGCCGCAGTTATAATTGCACTGATGCCTGCCGGTAGTGGACTCGTCCGCCGCCGGACGGCCGCCGAGATGACAGGCGCCCTCCCCAAGCTGGCCGTCCAGCTCCACCAGGCCAAACGTCGAACATCGATGGTCTCTGCAAGTGAGTTTGTTTGTTAGTTATGGTTCAACTGGGGAACGACAACAAATGGTCCGTCTTAATTACAAATCGTCAGCCTCGTGCCAGGTGACCTGCTTGAGCAGAGCTGCATGAGATTGCCCCAAACACAGAGGCCTTCCCATTCATGGACGACTTGTGTCTGCATCAGATATTTAGCGTCCCATTAAATGCGGGTTATCGCCATGACAACCACGGCCGGGACGCATGCAGAGCCCTTCTCACTTGCCGCGCGCCGAGGCCGGCACTTTTCTCAAAATCCAGGTCACTCCGTCACTTGGCCAGACCTGTGTCTTATCGGCCTTTCAAGTTGATGAATTCTTGGCCTAAGGGAGGCCTAAGAGTATATTCGAGATTGCTTACCCACAATCGCACAGGTTGCAGATGCACTTCACCGGCCAATTGTCTGCGTCTTCCTGTTGAGTGCCTTCCCTTGAGGCTGATGTTGTTGTTGTTGTTGTTGTTGTAGGCCTCGGTTGCAGTCATTTCTGTTGGAAACTATTACTTTTTCTTTCTATTAGAAAGTTCTTTCTTCTCTTCTCGTGAGTATTCACTTGATCTGTGGCCCTCGAGCGAGTCCCATATCAGTTGTTTTCAAATAAAATGCTTCATTTAGATTGATAGATTTCATTTGTTTGCTTCGCCAGGCCTCCACTTGAGCTGGCCAGATGATTGACAATCAAATCAAGTATTTGAAGATGAATTTAGACTGATTTTGGACGACTCTAGAGGCATTCGGACTACTTGAATGAGTAGCAAACCGACTGACTGACTGACGGCGAGACTCGAACTTTTGCTAGTCTGCATTTGTGTGACGTTAATTAGCTCGACTGCATTGTTTGCGGCCTCCAGATGATTCACGCAACGGCAGCTCTACAAAGCATTACAGGTGACACAAACAAAGGAGGTGCACTGGCGAGTTTGCGCACTGCCACCTATTCGGAGGTGAGGCCGAAACACAATGAGGCCCACGCATTTCGAGTCTGCAATTACATTTGCGTCTTCAGTCGCCGGCAAGATGGCGCCCCAAACTGTTTTGAGGTCGTACAACCTCGGCAAGGCCTTCTTTGATGGCTACGAAGAGCGCCTGCGCCCGACGTCGAAACCAATCAACTAGAACTGGCTCTGACTAAGTTCATTGACGACGATGGCGACGACGACGATGACTACAACCAGCCCTTACAGGATCCACCAGGTTCATCGTCCACCATTTAATTATAGTCTACCTGAGGAACAGGATCGAGAGAGGTCATATCAAGTAAATGCCAAGCAACAAGTGGAAGAGAAACAAAGGTTCAACTTTCAAGTCTGATATCTCATCGGCGAGAAGAATTGAAACAACAAACTACTGCAAGCAAATGCCCGAGCAAAGCAACGATCATCGAATCATCGTCTTCGGCGCCGGATCAGTCGGTGAGTTTCTGGCCCCCACAATTGCCAATTAGCACCCGCCGACTGCATTCTTCTCTGGCATAAACAAAAACTGACCACTTTTAATTGCTCAAATATAAACACAATCCTCCGACTGCGCAAATTGATTTAATCAAATGGGACGATGGCAATCAATGGGCTTGCGGCGGTGTTTGTGCCGCCGGCGACCTGGCGAAATGAACCGAAACACAAACTTTGCGTTCGCTCAATGGAACTGACCACTGGAATTGACACCAAATGAAACTGGAAACTGGAAAACGGAACACCACCAGGACAATAACTGAGCTGTAATTGTGTAAATTTCTCGACGCTCCTCGATGCGAAACAAACTCCTTAAATCATTTGGATGCAATAGGAAACTCCAGTTTGATCATTTTGTCGTGCTTTGATAGGGCTAAGTCGGTATTATGATTTGATGATGATGTCGTCTGTTTGTTGGGGCATGGACTGCAACACTTGTAACCAGCGCTAGTTGACTCTTCTCAAAGGTATGAATGAAAACCACCAGACGACTGATGATTTGCTTTCGTTAACCGCCCAATAATATAGAAACTGAAACAGACCCTCCGATGATAGGCTCTCTGCCCCTCTTTGATCGGCCCCGAGTTTCCATGAAGTTGTCATAGAAACAAACCACGACGACAACAACCATCACAGACACTCGAAGTAGAGATCGAAAAGGGTAGGCATCGGGTTTAAGTCTCGGCTTCCGTCGACTTTCAGTCCGCACTTGACTGGCGTCTCTGCTATGGCCCGTCGTGCTCACCTTATCGACTTGTTGAGTGATTCCCTGATTAGTAGCTCACATTCTGTTTGGCTGGCCCTCTATGACGCCGACGAAAGTCTTACAGTTGTTCGATTGACCGATGGCACAAGAGACTCTTATTGTAGCCGTTGACTTTTACAGATATGTACGAGAGTTGAGAATGCTTGGATTGTTCTTATTGTTGCCTGTCTTTTGTCTCATCTGACTGGTAGACAAGCGAGAACAGATAGATACACGAGCGAGCGATCTTGCACATTAGTTTCATTTGGAATCTAGCGACATCGCGCCATTGCTCCGCTAATGAAACTGATCCCCATAATCAGCCTGGCTCGAGCTCGAATTCTTCAAAATAATTTTGTTTTTAGTTCTCATTTATGACATATCTAGGCCTTTGACTACGCCAACAACATCCAAACTGTAATCTTGTCGCTATGGCTTCGTCGCCAGCCATCGGTGGCCCTTTGCCAGCCACCCACTGGATTGCCGCTCATGACTAGATAGCAAATTGAATGGACGCGCCTGCCCCAAGTCAGCCGGCCAGGTTGCTATTTGATCCAATCGATTAGACTTACGTGTCCATGGCAACAATCCCTCGTCGATTCACTATTATTTACCCTCTCGTCGTCATCGTTGTGGTGGGTGCAGTTGTGGTGGTAGCTCTACAGCAGTAGCTGTGAAACATGAAGCTAAGATGAACGTTTCTTATGCATCCGTAAAACTTTCCCTAGTCTAGACAGATTTGGGCCCCAGAATTGTTGATGTCGTTATAGCTGTTGTTGTTGTTGCTGGTGCTGCTACTGCCACAGTTGGCGTATGCACTCACTCGGAATGAATAATTTAAATTAGGCTCATGTGGTTGCTGTACTATCCTTATTTGTTGTTCTTCATGTTTGCAAGAATTTAGAGTCGGATGATCAAAACAAATTAATGAGACAAATGGATATGTTATAAATGAATGTTGATTGAATTTGTGTCTGTGTGTTCCGTGGGAAGTGTTTACAAGAATTGGCTCGTCTCTAAAATCTTGTGTTAGTATTGCAATCATCGTTGTCAGTTACTTACAAGCTGTCTTATTCAAATTCTATTTGATAGTTTTGATATATAAGAATGCAAGCCTAGACATCATCCTCTATTCTTGTAATCACCTAAATAATTATCTAATCTAATTACCAATACAATCAATTCAATGTATTTATATTTATGGATAGATAAAACCGCCAAACCTGCTACTATCGAGGTAGAGAATGAAAGGGAAGAGTTAATTGTGCAAACCAACCTAACTTTAAATTCATACATTGTTGATAGTCAACCGGTAAATCCAGTTATTATTAATGCAGTCAGTTGTATGTCAATAAAATCATATGATAGATCAAAGGTAGAAACTTGTTTCGGCTGAAGAAGTATTAATTTGATTATTACACAAATATAGGCATCAATTAATAGAGAATATTTTCCAGGCGACAGAAGCTTTCGGCGGCCATCATCGCACGCGGATGGGGGCGAATTTGGGCGAATTCTACGAGAGAAAATCAACGAACAAAAGGCATCGAATTTGTACGATAGGATTGCAAAGAATAACCAGAGAACAATACAAGTCTAAAATATTATTATCGTTATTATCTTTAGCAATGAAGATGAATCAAATTGATGATTTGAATCATTTCAAGGTTACATACAACAGTAGGTGGTTGGTTACATGGTAGGTGGTGTCATTATTAAAACATTGTTATATTGTTATATATATATATTTGATCAGGAATCCGATTGAAGCCTGAATGTTTACCAATGGGATGTTTGCCGAGCCGATCAACAACAGTTAGTCCCGTCGAATCATCTGGCCAAAATAAGTTACAACCTAGACAAACAACAACAACGACGACGACAAAGAAACCAATTAGAAACGGTTATACAAGCAATCAGAAGCTAGCTAATGGCCACACGGGGCCATTAAGCAGTAGCACCGGCAACAATATCAACAATAAGAATAGCAACAACAGTAGTAGTAATAGAGGTACAAATAATAATAGTGATACCAGTAATCATAACAACAACAACAACAACAGGTTGGTTAGAAATAATAATTCGGCTTCCGATAATAATTCCAATGAACAGCGGAGAAGACGATATTATGTCAATATTGATGAATGACCAAGGATCAAGACAACAAAGATCCATCCACAAGCCACAATAATGATCAGTCATCGGGCGGGAGACGTGCAACGGACAACAACAATAACAAGAACTCATTGGATGATTCGCGTGAAGACGACGATGAAGTTAATCACGAACGAGCATCGCCTGGTCATCTATCAATGGAATCGGCAGATCATGAGGATGATCTCCGAGGGCGAGCGGCCGATGGTGGCGCCAATGGAATTGACAACAATGGTTTGGTGTCTTCGGGCGGCCGCCAGAAGTCCACGGATGAGAACTCGTTCGACGAGGACCTGAATGTGGAGCTGTTGCGTCAATACATTCAGGTGGACTACGAGATCAGCCAGCTGGAGGACAAGGACGCCCTGAGGATCTACCATGAGAAGATCGAGCAATTGGAGCAGCTGGAGCGCGAGCTGGACATGATCAGCTCGGAGGCCGAGGAGGTGGCGGCCCGTACCCGAGAGCAGCCACTTGGCGCAGATGGATCGATTCGGTGGCCAGTCGCCGGTGATGATGATGAACGACCCGAAAGGCGACGGCGAGAACAACTCGATGCTTAAGCGGGGCCACTGGATCAATGTCACAAATCCTCGTTCAGACGTAACAACAACAACCAACAACAACAACAGCAACATCGAAACGGCCAGTTATTAGCAAACACCAATAACAACAGCAGACATTCGATGAAAAGAACGGCGACGATCAGGTTAGCCAGTCGAATCGTAATCTATCATCATCTTATTCAACTGTTGAGGAGGTGTTCAATAGGAAGATTATCTTGAGAAGGAGCGCGATCGGCTGAAGAAGGAGGTGGAGATGGTGATATTGGAATGCGACAAGTTGCAGCAGAAGTACAAGAAACGAGACGAGATATTGGACAAACTGTTTGATGGAGGCACAGGGAATGGGCTCGAGAATCACCTGGAGCAACAGCTCAATTGGTTGATGGAACAGAAGCACTATGTTGATCAGGTGTTTTATGCCTGGAAGAGGGCCGAAACATTGACCAGCCAAACATGTGAGCAATTTGCGAGCGCCTTGGAGCTCCTGAAGAGACTGCCCAAAGTGCAGGATCAAACGCAGAGGGCCGAGTTGGCCCATAGCATCAGCGAGCTACTGGTCAAGTCGCGTCAAGACATGGAACAAGCGCAGAGGTACAATCCGAATGTGGACGCGCCATTCTTTACCGACACCGAAACGGAACGATTTGATAAGATAATCGACACCATTTCGACGCAGCCCTCCAATTAGCCAGAGCGAGTACAGCCAAATAGCGACGGTTATTCAGTTTGCCTACAAGCGGGCGGTCAGTATTCGCCTGTGGCTGGAACAGATCCTACAGATAACAATAGCCCGCGACAGTTTCGAGTTGGCCGAGGAGTACAAATGGATTGCCATCCAACTCCGTAAGGAGCGAATAACGTTAATTAAGTCTAAGCTCCAGGAGTCGCCTTACCGTTCGCTGGTCAATCAGTCCAGAGCAAGTGAAGAAGCAACAGCAGCAACTTATGGTCACCAACAGCAGAAGGTAATACCAATGGCAGCAACAACAATAACAATAACGAAGTTAATCGTGATAGTGGAATCGAGAGCGACGACATTGATATCGAGGAGGAGATCTACAGGCTGTTGGAGATGAACAAGAGCCGATTGGAGGCGTCCATGGGCGGAGTAGGCGGCTATAATAATGATAATTATCAACTCAAGACAAGTACAAGCAATATTCAAGGTAACCACAACAACAACAACAACAACAACAACAGCAACAAATCGTCGAGCGATCAGAATAGAGACGAGATGATGCGCGAACGGATCAGAGGCGGGTCAGGGCGACCACCAGTTGGACTCGAGCAGAGCCCCAATGCCGCTGGCGCTGCCCTCCGTCGACAACGAAATAACCAACAACAACCAACGACGACAACAACAACATAGACAGGTATTAAATGGATCCATAACCACTACGAACACCAGCAATACTAGCCAACTGATTTCCGCGCCAAGCAGCGCAACTCTCTCGAAGCTCAAAGTGGAACTCGACGAGGCTGCCCGTCAGGACCTACTGAAACAAGTCGACCAGATCCATGTGAGCATCGAAGCAACATGGAGAGGCTGAGGGGGCAACAACAAGGCGAAGGCGAGCGACTTTATTATGAATCGGATGCAACAAGCCCGCAACAACCAGCAACAGATGGACGGAAAGACATGAGGCACTTGGACAACAATAATTAGTTGATTACTATTTGACAATCAATACTCACTCACTCAAAGCAACACATACACCTGATGACAGGTTCCACCAGCAAACGGCTTTAATTAGTTTTTTATTGTTCTACTGTAGATAATAACCACACGCAAACCTAATCCTAGTATATCGTTAATCATTGCCTAATTATCATCACTCCTGCAATGGATGTCAGCTAACGTCTCTTGTTAGTTGTTAGTATCCATAGCTAATACTTCATCAGAGAGCTACAATTACACTATACTCTGCTATATTATATTAGTTATATCAATTGGCCGGCTCGAGGCTCTTCTCAAGTGAAAATATACATACATACATACTATATGGCCTTAATCGAGTGGATATGAGGCTGCGATTGGCAATTGTAATGGCACCATCATTGTAGACTGACTGTACATATATATATATATATATATATATATATATATATATATAAAGACATGTATATATCTCATTATAATTATCATGTTGTATCTGCCGGAGACTAGCGGCTGCATCAGAGGATATTGGGGCCAACAATCGCCATGACGACCGGCCAGGCTCGAGTGCCTACACGAGCCTCGCTTCACCTGGCCGCCGCCAGTGGATTCTCAAGAATTCAGGTCACTTCGGCGGACCTCTCAATCGACGTCTTGTAGTAGTAGTTGTAGTAGTTGTTGTTGTTGTTGAGTGGCCTCGTCTTACAGTGGTTGTTTGCGGAGGAGTTTCCTAGCTGTCTATGCATTGTTTAGACAAACAGAACTGTACTGTTTTGAGCAAATTTATGTAACCCGATTAGACTCCACTTTCCGTCTACTTCTTCAATTCTAAACACTCTCGTCAGCTCTTTTCAGTTGTTACTCTTCAAGTGGTTGCTGCCACTTGAGCTGTATCTTCTGCTTAGCCAATTTATGTTTGTTTGGCTCATTCACTGGCCGACTGAGTTTGCTGCTCGTTGGCTTCGGCCGCCGCCAGGCCGACCATCTCTAATTGACATTTCAATTAGCTGGCCTCTGACTTCAAGTTGAACTGTTTGATGGCTGCTACCGCTGCTGCTACCCGGGGATGGAGATGCATGAACTCATGGCATTAGGCCGCTGTTTGTACGTTCAGTTTGACGTGTAATTAGATCGAGTGGGCGCCTCATTGTTGTTCGAGCAATTGGAGCCGACTGGCCGGCGAGCAGGTAAGCCTGCGCACTGGCCCCGGACGGAATGAGGGCTAGGGAAACAATGCGAGGCCGCAATTGGAGTCGAGCCGATCACATTTGGCTAAAGTGGAAAGGTTGCCCTCGTGGTGGTCGTCTGATGTGCAACAGTCTGCCCCGTCGTCGTCGTCGTGCTCGTCGTGCTCGTCTCCGGTAGCCAGTACTTTGACTTTTAAGTTGTCAAAGTGCTCGCCAGAGAAAACCACAAGAAGACTGAAGTATTGAGTTTACCTGAAGAAGAAGCGCAAAGAGAGGAATGGCTAGTTTACCTGACATTCTGCTGTTAACCAACAAGCAAACGGCTGAGCAGCGGAAGGAGACCAACGAGGAGCGGCGGCGGCCGAGGCAGAGCGCAATATTGGCCGGCGCCACTCGCACCAGCAGCAGCTCATCCAATCGTCGCCCAATGCTGGAAGCCTAATTATCGAAATAGTGTCTGCCGGGGCCCACGAGGGCCGCCTGTCCGCCTCGTGCTCGCTTGTTATAGACGCCAAACGAGTGGTGGAGGTTGGGCTGGATAACTGTGACGCTAGTGTCCAATTAAACAACAATGTCGGCAATCAATGTCATGCGTGTTGGCGCAAGATGTAACAACAACGACGACGACGACGACGACGACGACGACGACGACGATGACATTGGCCGAGCCGCACTCAAGAGGCAAGCAAGACAACGACAATGACGACAACCATGACGACGACGACGACGACGACGACGGACAACAGCAAGAGCATTGGCCCGCCCAAGAGCGGCCATCGGTCGTCAGTGGCCACTTTGGCAAACACCTGAGGCGTTGCTGGCTGATTGGCCTCTGGAGGGGCCTGGCGGTGGACGTGCGCGGCTGCTGGCGCCAACTGGCCGCCCGAATGGCCGGCCCACTCGCATGGCTCGCCAAATACGTGCGCCGAAAACTTATAAGTGGCCTCTTCTTGGTGCTGGCCTCTTAGATTAGCCGCCAGGTCTGCTCTGGTCTCGCCTCGGCTGATCTTGGCGACCGTCCCGTCCAATAGCCATACAGACGGATAGACGGAGAGACGGAGAGACATTCAAGTGAGATATCCCCAAGTTGGAGGCGAGCCGGCGGAGCTTAATTGGCTGGCCTGCCAAACGAACCAATCGGAAGTGATCCTCTGCTTGAATGGCTGGCTGGCGGACGGGCTGGCGGCTCATGAGCCGGAGTGCACTGGCGAGCGGCCACTTGTTTCGACTAGACTCGACTCAGATTGGCCCGCTTCCAGACGGGCGCCAGAGATTAAAAGTGCAAGTTTAGTGGCGCCGGCCGAACTGCTGCGGATCAGCCGAGAAAGACCGACAGGCTGTGGCTGGGTAGCTGAGCGACTTCTGGCCGACCTCTGGGCGGCCAGCCAATCAATCTAGCCGGCGGACGTGCTGTTGCCTTCAACGACAAGCCGACCCAGACGAGCAGGCCGACAGACAAACAGATAGAAGCACAGATAGACAGACAGACACTCAGTCAGTCTCGTGCCGACGATGTAATTTACAAGTATTCAGATTGCGCGACTTGTGTCTTCTGCCGGCGGCGGCGGCAGCCACTTTTAGTTAGATTAGAACGACGAATGCGGGGCCGCCACCAATTGCAGTCCACATTCTAAAGTTGTCCTTCGCACAACGCAAGTGGCGACTTGCTATTGGCCCATTAAATCAATCGTCGCCGGTCGATGTTGTTTGTTGTGGGCGGCCAAAGCTAGCGCCAGGCCAGAGCCAGGGGCCGATGGCCAGCAGTAAACAATCTGAGCCGAAGCGGAAGTGGTGCGCCGACTTGGCGCGCCAAAGTCATTGCATGGGCCGCAGTGGGCGCCAGAATAGGGCCGCCTCAGCCTCAGCCTCAGCCTCCGGACGATATGATCATCTGACGGCAGCTGTTTGCCGCTTGTCTGTCGCGGGCGCCCAGCCGCGGCCTCGCAGCGGGGGCGGCCAGCGGACGGGTGGCGCTGGCCACGCGCCCGGCCCCACTGTGGGCGGTCACAGGGCGCAGGCGCCCCCGCAATGAATAGCCGGCCAAGCCAAAGCAAGCCACTTGTTTTGGCTGCCGGCGGCTGAGCCCAATGGGCCATTCAGAAGTCGACTGTCAGCGGCGAGGACGACGTCGTCGTCTTGATATCTCACGAAGACGACGACGACGACCATCACCACCACCACCACCACGAAGGCCACCGAGAATGAGGCCGAATGCCTTCAGGTGAGGACTCATCAGGTAGAAGAGACAAGTCGGGCGACATTTCATCACAGATATCTCGGCGCAAGCAAATCAAGACAAACAGGCGGCCGAGACAAGACAACAAGTGGAAGAAGACTGGAGGAAGACCACAAAGACAAAAGAGAAACACGAAGACGAAGACGAAGATCAGAAACTGACGAAGCAGCCAGAATATAATTTCAACGAGAACATCAAATTAGACAAGCAAAATGCCCGAGCAAAGCAACGATTACAGAATAATTGTCTTTGGCGCCGGATCAGTCGGTGAGTTTCTGGCGCCATCAATTGCTAATTAGCAAAGGGTAAACCCGCCATCGGCCTTGACACGAATACAAACTTACCACTTGTAATCTATCCAATGTAAAAACACAACCACTAAACTGCTTGTCTGTCTTGTGGCCGCCAATTAAATTAATTAAATGGGACGATGGCCATCGATGGGCTTGCGGCGGTGTTTGTGCCTCCGGCGACCTGGCGAAATGGACCGAAAACAAACTGGCGGCGAACTGTGCGTGCGTCCATTGAAACCGACGACTGGAATTGACACGAAATGAAACTGGAAACTGGATTATACGAACACAACAACAACAACAACAACTACAACGTAAACTCGAATCGATGTGAATGCACTTGCAAATGTTGTTGGCCGAACTGTAATTGTAATTGTAAATGTTGTTGTTGTTGTTGTTGTTGTTGTTGTGGTCGTCGTCATCGTTGCTGGCGAACCTATGACTGGCTACTGAATGTATTTGCTGGCCGCCAAACTCGATGACAAACAAAAACAATGCACCGCCGGACCACTAAACAACCAACTGGAACAACCAAACACAACTCCGGCCCCAAACCAAACACACAAACACACAGGCAAATCCAGTTTGGTTTTGCGCTTTGTTACAGGTAAGTTGATATTATTATTTGATCATCTTTGGGGCCATCTTTCGGGGGCTCGTCTGGGCGCGTGTGTGTGTTTAGGGAGCCACAAGGCAACTGAGTTGAAGTCGGAGGGGTCAAAGGACGTGGTGGTGGTGGTGGTCGACGGGCGGGCCGACCAGAGCACAAGTGAAATAAGAATAATAATAAGCCTTCCGGGTAGAGGAGGGCAAAGAAGTAGATGGAGTTCTCACCTCATCTCATCTCATCTCGTCTCGTCTGGCGGTGGCCTCGCGAAGGTGAAAGGAAACTTTTACTCCTTCAGAGTTGACTTATATTCACGCGGACGCAGCTCCTTCGAGTCGAGTCTGGTCGAGTCTGGTCGAGCCGGCAGCAGCAACAACACCGAGTTCAACATCTCAGCTCGGCTCGACTAATCCAATTGGAGGCGCGAAAATTAGATTTACGTTCGTCCATTCGTTCGTTCGTTGGGCCTCGCGCCGACTTTCAAACCAAACAAGTGGCCGGCGCCACGCGAGGCTGCCCTCACTTCCGCAAATTGAGGCCGACCTTTCAGGTGGCGCAGGCCAAAGTGAAAGGCCTTCGGTGGCGTCGTCGTCGTCATCCTCGTGGACGCTCTGATTGGCGAGGCCGGAATTGGTTGAAAGTGGCGCTCGAAACACTTTCGGTAGGAGCCCCAAATTAGTTGGTTGCTGCCTCCTCTGCCATAACAGAGAACGAGAGCGCCTTAATCATTAATTGAATGGACCACCGCCACCACGAAAGAAGTCTCGTGCCACACGCTACTTTTTAAAGCGAAGCTGTAAAGTAATATCAATAACAATAACGACAATAATCGTCTGTGTCCTCTTGGCGCTCGTCTTGGAGTCGCCGTCGCCGTCGCCGTCGTCGTCCGCCAACGTTTGCGGCCAGCGACCAAATGAAGCCGAAGAAACCTAGAACTGACGTCTTATGGTCAGTCCATCCGTCGGTCCGTCAGTCTGGCCATATGGATTTCCATCCGTCGCCGTTCGAAACAAGTCTCGGCCGGCCATATTAGCATTGATATCGTCGTCGTCGTCGTCGTCGTCGTCGTCGTTGTTGTTGTTGTTGTTGTTGTTGTTGTTGTCGTCATCGTCGTCTCAACAGACGCCGACGTTCCAGTCGACCGCTTAGTCGTGCAATTCCACTTCTCGCACCGACGAATTGGCGCCAATAACAGCCTCATGCGAGACGGCTCATGCAAGTCCACCGACCAACCGAGCAGAGCGAGCCTCCTTTGGGGGCTCGTTTGGGCGCTCGCAAACGCCACTAGGCGCTGGTCTTTGTCGTGGTCCATACCACTGGCCGCCACCAATTTGCTCCTCGACGACTTTTGGCGAGCTGACGCAACAATTACATGGACAGCAGGGGCGGCGGTGACGATCACAGCAGCAGCCATAACAACAACAACAACAACAACAAGACGAGCGAGGAAAATTGATTTTAATTAGAGTGATATTACATTGGCGACGGCAGACGTTGCCACTTTGAGAACGAGCGCCACCTGCAGCTAGTCAACCACCGACTGGTCGTCCATCAATCTGTGCCTGAGGCGGCGGCCGGTCTGACGTTTGCGATACGGCCATTATGCGACTGTCAGGACTGTCACTCGTACACACATCAACAAGTCGGCCTAACTGGAGGTGGGCCGCCGACGACAACCAACTAGAGGCCGATAATGGGCCTCGTCAGGGCGTTGGCCGCCCACAAACGAGTCACACACACACATTTGACTAATATTATTGGCGCGACTCTTTCAATAACCGCCGTCGTCTACGACCACCACGAGGATGGGACAGGTATTTTCCAGGTGACGCGGGCGAGCGCATGAACGACACCTGTACCTTCGAGGTGTCGTTGTTATTGGCGGAGGAGTAGAAAAATGAGTTCATTTTTGACAGGCCAACAACATGTTTAATATGGTGTCGACTGGACGGTGCGCAGTCTCTTCGAGGAGGCGTCCATCGGGCCGTCCGGCCATCAGCTCGCGCCTGACAGATGCGGCCGCTGGCGCGCCATCAAGACGAGCTGGCGCCGTCGCCTCGTCGTCGTCGTCGTCCACGTTGGTTGGCCGGGCGAGCGGCCGGTCCTTCAGGACAGACTCGTCTGCAGAGCAACCAGATGGAAATGTGTCTCTCGACAAGCTGGCGCCAGTGTGTGTTAGATAGGCTGGCGGCCGGCCGGGCGAGACGTGTTGGTTGGGCACAGCCGGGCGCGCCAGGTAGAACACTTGCGCGACGACGACGATGATGACTTGTCTGCCTGGTTGGCTGGTTGACTGGTTGACTGGATGGCCGTAGGAGAGCCAAACAATGGCAATCAATTTGGTAAATGGATAGTTTTCGGGCGCCGGCGCCGCCGTCGTAGCCGCTGCGGATGGGCCCCTTCATTTAATTCAAAAATCAGCTCGACTTGGCCGCCCACATCGCCGGCTGGGCGGCAACCTGCCAACGCGCGGCCACCTGTACGACGGCAGAGATGGGCCCCGCGGTCCATAGTCGAGTCGAGCCCCAACTGGCTGGCACCGCCACACAACGGCCACACCAAATTAGAGTCTTGACTCCTCCCAGTCGGCCGCCAGTCGTCGGCACATCCATCTGGCGGCCACTCCTAAAACAAACTCTCATGGCGGCGCCCGCTTTAATGATATCCATTAAGGCGCTGGCAGCCACCACCACCACGACGACGACGACGTGGTGGAGATGGAGCCAATGTCCTGTACCTTCGCTTAGAATCTCAGAGGCTTTGTTTTGTTTTTGTTTAGTTTGTGTTGTTTGTTTCTCGTCCAATTCAGCCTTTCGGCCCATTTCAGGCCGCCGCCGCCCCCGCCGCCCGCCAGCCGTCTGGCCGGCCCACTCAGGTCGTTAATGTTATTTAACTTTAAAGGCTGACGCGCGGACGGCCGGAAAGTATGCAAATGAATGGGCTCGGGCGCAAAAGCAACGAATCGAACAAAACAGCCTCTCTCGAAGTGTTGTTGTTGTTGTTGTCTTCCAACTGAGCCTCCATTCATTGCCCCCTCCATCTCAGTCTCCATCTTCTCCTTCTCCTTCTCTTTGTCGTTTTGCGTCGCGCATCTATCGAGCGAACAACCACCTAACGAGTGGCGGCGCCCACCGAGTTGAACGAGTAAGGAAGCCAAGCGAAGCAGCCATTCTTTTACAACTGCAGCTGTCGAACTGTCGTCGTAGGGCCGAGGCGGCCTCCGGAGGCGCCCCAGTCGACTCATGCCGATTCACCTCATCCATTGCTCGCCGGCCGCCAGATTAATAACCTCGAAAACGACGCTCGAGGCCCCTTCGCGAGGGGCCAAGTGACTTGCCTATGTCTGTCCGATGGCGCCTCTGTGATCGCGGCCGCGTTTGCATAAGTTGTCATAGAAACAAACATTGGCGCTGCAACTGTCGGCGGCGGCGGCGGCGGTGGCGTAGTCTGTTCACCATTGAAAGAATGCTTGACAAACAAATGGCTGCCAGCTAACGATGACTGGCGAGGCGGGAGCCGAGACGACAATTCAATAGAGCATCGAGAAGCGGCCCGAAGCTGCGGAGGCCACTTGCAAGGAGTGAGACGGCCGCCCTCCGTTGGCCTTTTATCGCTTGAATATTAATTCTCGGCCCCGACTTGGGCGTCCTCTGAGCAGCCAGTGGCAGTTGGAGCCACCAGCCAGATTCAGCGCCAGAGACAGCCAACACTGAGAGAGAGAGCATTAAGTTCACTGTTTGATCAAACCCATCGATCTGGCAGGGCGCACCCCACGCGAGAAGCGCCAACTCAGCCAAGCCGAGCCGAGACGAAAACCGACCACTTTTGCCGCCTCCACATCGACAGGCCGCCGCCCGCCCCAGCTAGCCAGATACATAATATCCATTTGGGCGCTCATCTTAGCCCCGACTTATTGGTGATTTTGGCTCCAGGCTGTCGATGCTCCGGCGAGCGCGCGCCAAACACAGCCCGGAGATTATTAAGACTCCTCTAATCGACGCGACGAGCCTCGGCTGGCTCACTGGCTCGCTGCTCGGCTAGTAAACTGGCCTCCGAGGGCAGCCGAGCGAAGCGGGCCAACTGGTCGGATAGTAATGAATTCAGACGCCCTTCCGGAGGGCGACTTTAAAATGTTGTCGCCGTGTCGGCCAGTATGGCAGTGTCTGGCAACCAGACAGATGAGAATGTGCATAATATTTAGCTCGCAGACGAGTGGTCGGACGGACGGACGGACAGACGGACGGACGGACGAGGAGACACCGCTAATGAGTTTTGTAGTTTAAAATCGTCGGGCGGGCGGGCAGGCGGACCGACGTCTAGCGATGAAAATGATTTCCACGACGACCACAATTTGCGT
This sequence comes from Oxytropis ochrocephala, assembly GCA_020916435.1. Taxonomy (NCBI): domain Eukaryota; kingdom Viridiplantae; phylum Streptophyta; class Magnoliopsida; order Fabales; family Fabaceae; genus Oxytropis; species Oxytropis ochrocephala. The sequence continues at coordinate 88,471 of JAJHUT010000131.1, forward strand.
CATTCGCGTCAGTTGGCCGACCGGCGCCAGTCTAAAGATAGTCCTCATCGCCCCAATTGTGGTAGTGGTAGTTGTTGTTGTTGTTGTTGTTGTTGTCGTTGTCGTAGCTGCGGCGTTTTGCAAGCTCGGAGAGACAGCAACAACAATGGATTCATTGAGTGCGATCAGTTTGCTCGAAAATTGTGTTTTGCCTACGTCTGGCTGGCGGCGTCGGCTCCGGTGGCAGCCCCTAGAGGCGTTTGCGAGCTTCGTCGTCGCCCTAGTCGTTGTTGTTGTTGTTGTTGTTGTTTTGGCCTCGTGGGCGTTGCTGTGGAGCTGAGCCGGCAATGATAGGGGCGGAGGAGGTCAATTCGCGCCAGTTTGGATGGCGGCAATCAAAACAGTGGTTGACGTTGACGTTGTTGCTGATGTTGATGTCCTTGATGTTGTTGATGATGCGAGATGGAGTGCGCAGGTGGCAGAGCCGCTCGAGTGTGTTTGGCCTACTTGTTTCAAGTGCTGGGTGTTGATTCAAATTCAGCTTTGGCGGGCCGCTGGGCGGCGTTGGGCCGCTCTGGCTGAGCGATATTTTGCCGAAGAACCGCCGACGGGGCGGCCACTCGAACTCACTCAAAGTTCTCACACAACCTGTGCAGCTCAGCACTTCGGCGGGCGGGCGGGCGAACAGTTGAAACATGGAGAGATAAGATAACTGGCGGCCACTTGCGCGCCCAAATCATGAGACTGCTAGCCAACCGGCACGTCAACAACAGCCGCTGGCCCATCAAAGACGATGACAACAACAACAACAACAACAACAATATCGTCGACTAGTTCGAACTCAGCCACCGCCGTCGGGTTTGTTTGCTGGCCGACCGGCCGAAGCCAACCTCAGCCCATTCGGCTCATTAACATAATTTATCTTGACTTCCACTGGCCGAATTGCAACTCGACAGGTCGACGAGGCCGCCATTCGGCCTATGAGGAGCCCTCTTTCGCGCTCAGTGGCCACCTCCAAGCCGAACAGACAACAAACTAACCTCAACAATTGCAAACCGTCAAATCCAAACACCAATCCATCATCTAAAACGCGTTCGTCGCTTCTCACCTGAAACAGGCAAATTCAGCGATTCGTATGTGCCAACCATCGAGGACACCTACCAGCAAGTGATATCATGCAATAGGAACGTTTGCACGCTACAAATAACCGACTGCTCCGGTTCGCACCAATTTCCTGCCATGCAACAATTGAACATAAACAAGGACACGCATTTTATGCTCGTCTACAGGTGAGTGATGTCCTTTCGATCTGATCTGTAGTTAATTAATCTAAACCAATTGATCGATCTATTTGTTGTTATTCTTCTTTTCTTTGATGCTGCTGTGTTGATGGAATGACAGATTCTAATTAACCTCCTACTTTTTGTTCTTCTTTCGCCAACAAACAGCGTCACCTCTCGCCAAAGCTTGGACGTTCTCGTTCCATTTATCAGCAAATTCAAGAGCTCAAAGGTAAGTCTGGCGGCTGGCGACTGGCCGCCCCAACAACAACAACAACAACAACAACAGCACAAACATTGCTGGTCTCGTCTACATACATTTTACATGAATATACATGCGAATATGACCACTGGCCCGACCAATGCCGTCGCCGACGCCGACGAGATGAATAATGCGCACGACTGGAATTGTTTTCGCGTGCCCAGCTCGATCAGGCGCGGCCCAAAGGCAATCGAAGCCACAGGAAACAATGGGCCTGTGTCCGGTCGACTTGCCGCCTCGGCCAGCCGCCATTCAAATGAATCAAGACACACACACACCAAGGGTGCAGGCCAGTGGGCCGCCAGTCGATGGACGAGGCCCATATGTAAGCTGATCTGCTACGGCCAGCCGGCCAGGTGAGCTCACCTGAGCCGCGCCGCTGGCGGCGCTGGCCGACCACAAGACAACCGACAGGCCAGCCAGCAAATCTATTGGGCCGGGCCTCCAGGCAGCCAATCTATTTCCTGCGTTGGGGCGCCGCCAAGAACGCTTCCGGGACGTTGCCACTGATTGCCTCGGCCAGTCTCGCTTTCGGCTTTCGGCTTTCGGTTTCAAGCTCGGCTTCCAGTCGCCGCCTCGGCCAGTCGCTTGAGGGCGGCCATTTTGCGCAGGCGCCAGCCGGCAATGGGACTGGCCGGCAATAATAACAATAATGAGACCATCAGCCGTCTCAAGTCGGCGGACGCCGAGGCGAATAAATCAACGTGCGCCGAATGACTAAACGAGGCTGAGGCCAATTGCGGCGCCGGAGTCGCGGAGGCAGTGGCGGCCATGGAGGCGATGGAGGCCTCTCCGCAGGCTGGAAAGGTCGGCCTAGAATTGGCTGGACTGCAATTGATGCCGAGGCCTCGTCCAACGTGATTGGCGCGCACATGAACCAGCGAGCGAGCAAGCGGCCAATTGAACGGCCACTTGCTGGCTACAGACCGACGACCACTTGCGGGAACGTCGAGTTTCTCTTCTTGTCATCTTCTCTCTCTCTCTCTCTCTCTCTCTCTCTCTCTCTCTCTCTCTCTCTCTCTCTCTCTCTCTCTCTCTCTCTCTCTCTCTCTCCCCTCTCTCTCTCTCTCTTATTTCAGCCCATTTCCATTTGAACCTCCTTGGCGGACTCGCTGGCAACCTTCCTGGTCGTCGTCCTCCTCCTCCTCGGCCAGCTCGGACAACGTTTTGGGATGCTGGCGACGAGCGGACGAAGCGAGCCAGTTGTTATTACATGTGCATGTACGGGACAAGTGTCTTTGGCCGCTATTTTTGTTTTGTTTCCTCTCAATGCCAGCCATGGACGTCAGCGACGGTGGAGGCGGCGGCGCTGTCCGCCAGGACCGAATTCTGGCCCTCAGATATGGCAGCCTTCAAAGGTAGTTGCGTGTCAGGACAATGCAACAACAACAACAACTACTGCAACTACTACAACGACAATCAAGTGGCCGCCGGTCTCGTGTCGTCGGCTATGTATTGTTTGTGTCGCCAACTCGACCATAACTCTCGAGCCTCCACGACGACAAAGACGACAATAACCTCGCTGGCCGCCGCCGGAATTGGCAGCCGCCGCGCCGATAACCAATTTTAATACACTTCAATGGTCAGCCGAGTAGGAGTAGTTGCTGTAGTTGCTTTAGTTGTTGGTGTAGTTCTGTAGGCCAGTGGAGGCCGGTGATGGCCATCATAGAGAATGAAAAATATCCACTGAAACAAATAAATAACTTTAAAGGAGGCTCCTCCCCTCCCTCCTCTAGAGTGGGTTGGGCCGGACCGCCGATGGAATGATCTCATCTGCTGGTAGTTGTAGAGGGCGAAAAGTGGACTCGGCCAGACTGGACTGGACTGGTCAACTAACGAACAGGCGGACGGACCGACGGACGGACGAACCAACCAACGAATGGGGTGCGCTCGGGCGACCTCTGAGCCAGCGCCATCTCATACTTCCAGCCGACTGATCTATACGCCGAAATGATTGCGTTTCCAGGCGGCCGACTTGGACTGGCCGCCAAGATTACTGGCAACTATCAAAGAGACAGATAGAAATTGCCTGTCCGAATGGCACTGGACTGGACAGGATGGCACTGTACTCAACTGGACAACTACGACAACGACAAACTTTATAGCCATCAATCTTATTTCGTGCAAAACAAATGAGACCGGCAGCCCCAGCGGCATCTAACAGTTGCTCTCTGGCGCCATGTTGTCGCCTCTGTCCTGTCCTGTCCTGTTCTGTCCTGTCCTGTCGTGCCTATCCTGTCGTGTCTGTCTGTGTGTCTGTCTGTTGGCCGCCTCCTCCGCCTCGAAGACTCATATCTCGGCCAGGCATCGGCCGCCAGAAAGAACTCGCAATTGCTCGCCCGTCAACCACCACCACAACCACCACGACACTGCTCGTTAGTTATGGCCTCTGAACTTAAATGAGTCGTTTGGAGGAGCGCGCGCCAGCTACAAAGCAATGAAATCGAATCGCGCCGGCCCTTTGCTGGACGTCCACCAGCAAATGGTAGTTGTTGAACATCGCCAATGTCGCCGCCACCGTCGTTGTCGCCGTCCCCCAAAGTCGATCAATTAAACTAAGTAGTGGACGACTAAGTGCCAGCCGAACTCTTAGAGGAAACTCACTTGTTACCAATACTATGCTGCTCTACGACGAGGACGACAACAACAACAATAATTAATTAACTTATCGCCCACCACCCAAACAATCTAATCTCGCCCGGCCGCCCCTCGATCCGGCCGCCAATCTATCCATCTCTTCTTACAAATGCACATCGCAAAGGCGGCGATGGCGTTAGGTGCCAATCATGATTGTTGGAAACAAATGTGATGAAGAGAATAATCGAGAAGTTAAGAAGGAGATGGCCAGCAAGTTAGTGAGCGATTCCATGAAGGACAGCGGCCACATGGAAACGTCGGCCAAACTTAATTTAAACGTGCAGCAAGCATTTCAGGTGAGTATCCATCCGGCAGCCAACATAGGAACCATCGAGGCCACCGCCGCCCGCCGCCGCCGCCGACTTATGTCAATATAATCAGCTGAACTATTTGAGACCATCTAAAAGCTCCCGAATGAAAGAATAAGCATAGAAAACTAATCTTCAATTGATGGACATTCGCACTTCTTTTCAATCGTTGAATTCCATTTCGCGCCAATCCAACAAACACATTGATTATTATCATCGCCTGCCATCGATGATCGACCACCAACCACCACCAGGAACTCTTATCGCTGGATAAAACGCGCGTCATGTCGCTCGAGTTGGACCTCAAAAGTCACGATCACAAATTAGGAGAAAAATTGAAAAATAAATGCGAAATCATGTGAGTGCCGGCCTCGGCAGGGCCCCCTTTCGGTCAGGTGCGCCTTGGGGCCATCCATCCATTCATTTGTTCGTTCGTTCGTTCGTTGGTTTGTTCACCCATTCATTCAGGTGGATGACGGCCGAGCCGACGACAACAACAATGACAACGACAACGACGACGACGACTTGTCGCTACACCAGTAAAGAGACGTGTTTTTCATTCCCAGCTAGATGCGGGTGCAAACTCGCCCGCTGGCCTCTCTGGGCTACTGACAAACAATTTGATATGCAGGCAACAACAACAACGACGACGATGGACATATCTCGCCGAGTGCCATGTTGTCTTGAGTCAAAGCAGTGCCTCAATATGAGAGTTGTTGCTGTTGATGACGTGAAAGAGACTATCCACTTTTTAGCCCGAAAGCTCAAATCCTCAAGTCGCCCTGAGGTGTGTATGTATTTCTCCACCTCCTCCTCCTCCTCCTCCTCCTCCTCCTCCTCCTCCTCCTCCTCTTCCTCCTCCTCCTCCTAGCGAAAGTGGTTTGTGCTCCTTCGTTGTAGGTGTGACCACCCACAGCCCCCTTTGAGGACATACAAGTCGCCTTGGCTACTGGCACCGCCACCGCCTCTGACGTCATTGTAATTTGAGATAACAAACAGCCACCCCCTCGCCGGCCACTTTTTGAAAGAGTAGAAACTCTCTCCATCTTGTCTAGTGGACCTACCAACCATCACCACCAAACAACAACAACAACTGACAGTTCATTCCCATGAACATCTCGTAGGACAAGATACGACGACAACAACAACAACAACAAGAACTACTGTTTTTAATTAACGGGGCCAGTAACGTTGTTTGAGGTATTTCTAACATGGAAGGCCCCTTAACTTGCATGGCCGAGAATTACTTATGTAACGCAATTCACACAAGTAACGGTATCTAGCCGCCACCACCACCGCCACCACATTTAATGTTGTACAATTCATCACCTCTTAGCCTTCACTTTGCATCAACTAGATCTTATTGACTTCATGCCTAACATGACATACATATGATGTACTAGTATGTATGTATTTATCTATAGCAAATATACACACAAATAAACCAGGATTGACACTACAGGGCCAGCAGCAGCAGCAGTACCACCAGCACTAGTAGTGGTGGACAGTCACCACCACCAGACAGAATCCCCATTTATATGCCAATAAATATTGAAATATACACGAAAATCAAATCGATAGGCAGACACCACTATCATCGAAAGCTTGTAGTGTCCATTTAATGGTGGCATTGGATCCCAACCACTACAACCATCACATTTCATCGCACCATCGATGATCATTATTAATATAACTATATTCATATTATGATTGTTATCCCTATCATCCCCTCATGGGCTGCTAGTTATGATAATTATTGTTGATCATTACAATGCATATATTATAATAAAACCTATGATCTCATTAGGGACGTCATGGTCGTTCTTGTGTCTTTATAAGAGGAATGTAAAGGCTCCACCGACGACAGGTTGTGCCTGTCGCCCTCGTTGTTCTAGTTCCTCTTCCTCTAGTTATCTCTCTGTCTGTAACGCTTAATATTTGTTGCTGGACTATGATCCCCAGAGGCCGATATATATGTCGGTATGGGCATTACTGCCATTATCGCCCGAGTCATATAAGCTAATAATGTATTCGGCGTCTCTCCGATGATATGTAATACTGGCTGATTGAGGATCGAAACGAAACGAAACGAAACGAAATTGAATCGAATCGAACGAACGAAAGTGTCCGCCGAAGGAACTGCAGGACACCGACCTCTGGTCTGCGGGACGGATTTTACTGCGCTGCACTGCGGCCGCGGCTGTGGAGTTTCGCGCTGGAAACGCAACCGAATGCAGCCCGCCGGCCGGCCAATGTTTGTTCAATGCGTGGCAAGCCAGAGGCCGCCGCCGCCACCGCCGCCGCCGGTCAGGCTCTGGCCTGTCTTGTGCGTTCGGCGCGCAATGTCGGCCGCCATCTGCCTCGCGCTAAACTCGTTCCGTCAGTTTGTTCGATATTTTCGTCAGCCATATGCACTTCAATCTGCCAGTGTCCATAATTCTCATATACTGAGATGCAAAACAATTAATCGAGCATTCCAACTTTAATGAACAAAAATAATTTCAGAATTATCTCGTAAAGATTTTCTGTTGTTTTATTCTTACAAAATTGCGTAAACCTGTTGAGAAGAAGAAAAAATCTATTCGCTATCCAGAGGTGATTAAATCAAAACGCCACCATGAGAGACACTAGCCAAAACACCATCAACCAATCCAACTGCAGAAGAAGCCCGTCAAAAGGCCCATTCCGTTCATCGACGACTGGCCACAACCACCAGGCCCACTGGATGAGAACGCCGACGATCCCGGCCTAAAGGGGTGCTCAAGTGGCGCGCATGCAAATACTATTGGCAGTAAATCGCTTTGGAATCCCATCGCTAGCCTTCCATCAGGCCTACAGGAAGATGTTCAGACGGGAGCTAGAACGTTAAAGTGCTCGGCTTCGAGCACCTGTCGAATGATACATAAACTTGGTGATATATTTGCCATCCAGGAGCCAGACGAGTCCACTGCGCTACTGTTTCCAGATTATCAAAGGATAGGATTTTGCACGATGCAAGACTGGGCACAACTTCCCAGAAGCCCGATATAGATGGTGGCCAGTTGGCCGGGCAGCGCACTGATGGCCAAGAGGACGACAGCGACTACAATGATCTCATTCATTTGGCGTGGATCAATCGCGACCAAGACTTTCCCGAGGATGTAGTTATCGAGAACATACAATACGAGGAGATGTTTCCCATGAAGCTGGCCAACGTGCCTGGAACTAGGGGCTTATATCATGGAACTATGGTTGGCGCAGCCACACCTGAATCATTTTATATCAGATTGAAAGCCAACGATCTCAAGACAGTGAAAGAGCTCTCGGCGGATATTTCGAAATATTTCGAGAAACAAAGTTGCCCATAGACGCAACACTGTGTCCCAAAGGAGTTCCATTATCCGGGATTCCCTGTTTGGCTTACGTTGCCAAAGACAAACTCTGGGAACGTTGTATGATTGTCGGCAAGTCGCCCAAGAGGAACAAAGTGCTCATCGAATCGGTCGACTACGGCGGCGTCTACGCAGTCAATCAACTTCATCTCTACCTGATACCACGTAAATTTTTCGAGCGCTCCTAGACAAGACGTTCGGCGTCACTCTTCTGGGCCTCCGTCCAGCCGATGGCACAAACAATTGGCGCCCGTCGGTGGGCTCTCGTATGAGATGCTTCAGCATCGATAGCTATTAGCTGGACTTTTGATATTGGATCGTAATATGGAAAACAATGGCGTCGATTCGGGTAGCCTGTCTACTCTCGAAAGTGGTACAAATTCCCCATCGCCACCGCCGGCGCCAGCGTCTTCATCGGAATCAGGCAACGACCAAGGCCAATTGCCGCCATTAGAAGAAGGAGGGTTGGCTACTGATTCATGCGTTGTACCTGTGGGAAGGGGCTCGCCATTAGTACCCAAACGGAGGATCAAGAAGCGACGTTCGCGTTTCGAAATCATTGTAGTGGACAGAAATGATACCGACATGGACATCTATCTGGATGAAATACTTGTTATGGAGACCTACGCGATACTCGACCCCGGCGAGCCGAGGAATCAGCTCAGATCAAATGCAAGCTCAGGGAGGTATTGAAGGAGGTGCCGAGACCTCAGAATCCGTTCGCCCCAAAGTCAACCAAGGATAACGGGCAACCTCTATAACAAGAAGCAATTAATCACCACATATATGTTTATACGCCTCACAGGTGCCAATTATTGTCGCCGCCACCGCTGCTATGCCCATGGCGTTATCATGCAACAAAAATATCCAATCTCAATATGCAAATCACACACATATATCAGACAATTTTTATATTATATGTGAATGTTTTTTCCTCTCAATTTATATACAATTGTTTATCATACGATGAAATATTAAATAGTTCAATCGATCATATCATCTCATCTCATGAAGACTCTCTCACCTTTTGTGGCTGCTTCTTGACTTCATAGAACTTGGCTTCGTCCGGTGGCTGTAGTTTCTCTTGTCTGGCAAAGCTAACTAGATCTCTTTTCATGGCATAGGCGTCCTCGCCATCGGCGTAATACTTTGGTTCCACTTCACTAATCGAGAATCCTAATGTCTTCGCATAGAGACTATATGCAGCCCTGTTCGATACCCGAACATGGAGAGTAACAAATTTTGCATTGAAACTCTCGACCATGGCCTTCGCTGATTGGTCCATCAACTTTCGTGCAAACCCAAACGACGATGTGAACGTTTAACTGCTAGACTTGTGATGTGTCCCGAGGGCTCCTCTTCGGCATCCTCGCCCAATTTCGCCAATACATACCCACTACTTTGCCGTCCTCTTCGGCGATGAAACTCAACTGTGGCCAGCTCAGTCCATGATAAAAATAATATTTCATATTATAATTTTCAGGTAAACATTTGAGATTGCAGTCTTGCATGCCTATGAGATCCTCTGGCGTGGCTCGTCGGATATTCATTGCCTCTGAATAATAAAGATATCTAATATGACTATGAAAATATTTTTGTATCAAAATTAAATGCCTAATAGTGATGTGATGGAATTTATATTAACAATACTCATCGATACTGGTTGAATAACTACTATATAATATCTGATCTGAAATATCAATGAATTTTGAGAGGACTAACGTCTTGTGTTATTTTTCATCTCACGCACGTGGTTGGGTCATTAATACGGGTGGTGGCTGTTGTTTGCGCAACAGTATTTTGAGGTCTGAACTTCAGACTCTGAAGGCAACTTGGGCATTGACTCAAATGATAAACTGTTGTCTTTTCGAAGAGGTTCATCAATATCCTCGAGAATCGCACCATTTATTGTGGACGGGATTTTGGTCAGCCACCCACCGGAGCTAACGGGAGAAAGTTTTTTTGGCCTTAGAATAGACCCGATTGTATGCTAGACTCCATGAGTCAAGTTTACAATTTATCCTGAGCCTACTGACACTCTTGATGTTAGTTTTCCTTCAGTCGCCGTCTGACGAAACACAAGACAATGGCCGTTGGGTCATTGCGATTGGAGCTATTATACTAAGGATGGCCGTTGGCCAAGAATAATCCACCATTCTACAATCAATCAAATATGACCTACGAAAATAAATAGAAATTCTATTAAAAGTATCGATTCTTAGAATATTCTATAAACATGTTGAATCCTTTATTAGATCATAAGATGAACAAACGGCTACGTGTCTTGGTGGCTATGGCCGCCACGCTATTGCGCCATTTCTTCCTTTTCCTTTCTATTCCAGCAACAATTGCATCGACCTCACTGGTGCTTAGTAGTTTCATCGGTGTTTCATGCTTCATGATGGCGACTTCGAGATTCTTCCCCTGAACAACCTCAAGTAAGGCTCTCACAGCCAATTTGATCACTTCATCATCCTTGGCGGCAATCTCTGGAGTGTAGTTTTCTCCTAAGAACTCTCTTACTGTCTGGGCACTTCTTCCCGTCGAATTGGCCTTCCACTCGTGATAAACACCTGTGTTCATCGATAATATCGATAATAAATGGACGAATGAATGTAGGAGAGAGGTTAGTCATCTTCACATTATATAATAATCGATCAGAGATATGATGATGAACAAGATTTTTGTTGGAGAATATCAGAATACACAAATAATCATCTAGCAACAATGTTACTCTCATGACAGGTCTGCGTTAGTCTCATCATTTACTCACAACATGTTGTCATTTGGTCCAGTCCTTACCTGAAGGATCGGTCTGAAATAATCTGGGTGTTCCATCCTCGTCAAAGCCAGTTATCAGTGCTGATATACCCAAAGGTCGTTTACCATTTGATTGGGTGTACTTTTGTTTCAGTTGGGCTATAAATCTGGTGATATATTCTAAACCAACACGATCCTCGACGGTCAGTTTATGTGATTGACATTCTATTTTAGCTCTATCTGTGAGAATACGAGCATCGGCAGTGAGGCCTGCAAATGCTATGAAAACATGATTATCTATTGAACAAATTTTTCTCATTGTCCTGTCCACTTGTAATTTAGCTACTGATTTCTTCTCCACGGCCAAGACAACGACATGATCACCTCTGACGCCAACCTATATTGATGGCCAACAAATAGGAAGCGGTCGTCACGTATGTTAGTTGGTTGTTTATGGTTATTGATTGATCTAGTCATGTGAGACAAAATTTCCATACTTACAGCTGTTGAACCCTTCTTGACTGCCTCTTGGGCATATTCTACCTGAAATAAGTGGCCATCGGGCGAGAATACTGTGATAGCTCGATCGTAGCTAGAGGAGCCCATGATTATTTGGTGATAACAGATGTGGTGTCAACCTGTCCCAGTCAAATAATGATGATTAAAATGTGGATTTCAATAGTCGACGAGATTGGACAAAGATCCTGGTTTTGTTTGGCATCGTTTCTTGGCACGAGCGATGGGCGAAAATCGCATTCGTTTTATGCTCGGCATAGGAAGAGACGCATGCGCATCCATACAGAGCGCCAATTATAAACTAATGACAGCTAATAAAATCTTTCCGAAAGATTCTTTCGGTCATCAACTTATTTTATAATTTAGAAATTGATATCATTATATTTTCAAACGGTTGTATCGACAATCATATTAACAAACGTTATTTTGGACCAGGGACAGATTATAAACGGGGCACCTATCAAACTCATTACGCAATGGGCGAAGAAGATCTATGAGACCCGGCCCGGTGGCCGTTGGCAGATGAAGTTTCTCCAAAACAGGATAGGCCCATTAATATGATGATTAACTTTTGAGTCATTGGTCAAGAGTATAGCTGACATTTGAATCATGGATACTGTGGATACAAAGGATTCTTGATTGAATCAGCATAACTATCGATCAAATGACGGGGCTCTTCTCTGACGTAGGACAAGTATGGAGTTACCAGTGACGCAATAACAGTAACAAACAGATCAGAGGGCTCGAGTGTTTTGTAACACTCACTTAGAGAGTGGATGAGAACTCTCGTCAGATTGGATTAGCCACTCGCATCAACCTCACCCGACTCTAGGTTTAGCAACAAACACATCAACAACACCATCCAAAATCAATTGGGACCAGTTGTGAGTGTCCACTTTTCGGCCGGTCCTCTCGAGTCGACTCTACATCATTCGTTCGCCCTCATTAGCTTCATCAGCCATCTGGTGGCCCCTCTTGGCGCCTACAATCTCTCCACCCACTGCCTACTTATAATAGCACTTCTCAATTGTAGGTGTTATCTCTGGCGAGGGCATCAGCCCAAGATGAACTATGGTGTCGCGGGGCGCCACAAGACGAATGAGGCGTCCTACTAGTCGCCTAGGAGGACCATAAATATAATGACGGCTCCCAACATGACATTAATCTGGATCTCAATGGCACCCACTGTCGTTTGGGGGCACATAAATTTAAATAAACTGGCATTTGTCAGTGGTGTTCCGTAGCGCCATTTATTAAGGTGGCCCTACGCCTTCATCGACGACGGGGCCTGAGTTACCTTAATTGTATACTAGTATAAACTATGACAGGCCGAATGGCCGTCGCTGTTGTCGCCATCGCCGCCACCGCTGCTAATCAGATTAACCCCTCATCTTCATTGGTGCCATGACCGAGCGATACTACTACTACTACTACTACTACTACTACTACTACTACTACTACTACTACTAGACAGGTGAGAGGGCATTAATGCAATGCTCTCAATGGCTCGAGACTTAGCTCATCTTGACTTAAGCTGCGATATAATATAAACCGAGGAATTGAATGGAATTGGTGTGTGTGGGGAGGGGCGTCCAATCTCGAGTTGAATTGCATTTAATTCACTCTTTATCTTTTGTATTTTCATCTGAATAGCATTTGTCCCTAACAAAATGAGCCCACCAGTCGGCCTCGTTCACCTGTAATATGAGCTGCCGGCCTTTACTATATTTCTTTAGGCGGCCACCTGAGGGGCGGCGCCGTTCAGTCGACCCAGACGCCTCTGGCCATTCAAGTTGGCCGCTAATTTGGGTTTGCCTTCTTGAAAGTGGACGACAACGACGAAGAAGACATATTTGTGTTTCGCTTGCATTCAACGGCCGACGTAATTGGCCTTCGGATGAGCCTAACTGCTTCCATGAATGAATCAATTGGACTCCTGTTGTCAGTGAGAATTACATGTGAGTCTCATATATATGGCAGATGTAGTCAACTGACTTGTGAGTGCTATCCTCAGGTGGCTTCATCGCTGAGATCTCCGTAGCTCGTGTAGACGAGCCGCATGCGACACATGAAAGAACCAATGGCTACGGCCTAGCGCAAAGGTAACCACTTGGGGCCGGCTGTTTGGAGATGTGTAGCCAGAGAATAGTGGTTGGGCCAGCCAGGCAGCCGGCCAACTGGTTGGATGGGATTGGCGTGGGGCGCAATGGACATGCGCAATCTAGCATTTGATTTGGGCTCGTCACCGGCGCCGCTCTTCTGAGTGGAATAACTGCTTTCTCTTTCATTGCGTCGGTGTGTTTGAAGGAAAGGAAGCAAGAGAGAGGAAGAATTACATATGAACAGACTTGATTTGGTTGCTGGAGGTAGCTGGCGATGGTAATGTTTTTTTGGTTGTCGGCGTCCACCACGGCCACGACGACGATGGCAAAGTAATATCAGTAGTGGCGACAAGGAGGACGACGACGCCGGTGGTTGTTGTTGTTGTTGTTGTGGTGGTGGTGGTTGTTGCAGAGGTGCTGGGGGCGCTGTTGCGAGTCGATTTATTGCCGCCGATGCTTGCATAGTATTGTATACATCGGCAGCGACGGTGGCGGCGGCGCCAGCGGAAGCTAATAAGAGGAACTCAGTTATTAAGTTTCAAGCAAGCAACCACTACACAACAAAAAGAGACTGGAAGCGAGACAGACAGATAGGACACACAGATATATGGACACGGAGAAGGGGGCCACGAGTATGCAGACTCGGCGACCGCCAAGCCAATTAGCTTAGGCTACGAGCTCTTGGAAGGTTGTTGATTTGGCATTGGAAATAGAAGAAGAAGACATAGAGAGGACTAGCCAGTGGAATAGCCAGTGGAATAGCGGATAAAAGGAAGCGAATAAAAGTCAAACAAACAAAGAGACAGTCAAACACGAGAAAGTTCAATCAAATTGTTGGGTTTTCTCTGGCCATACAAGAAGAAGTAGATTTGACAAGCAGCAAGTAATTAAATGATCGAAAATTTTTCTCTATTGAATGATTCAAAGAAGCAACTACGAATAGAAGAATGGCCCTACTGAACAGATTCAGCAAGTTGAATGATCGCGGCGAGACGGGCGTGTTCACCTTCATCGTAACAAGTCGGTCACCCGCGACTTCCACCGGGACGCCACCACCAAAGACTTCTGTTTCGGCTACCACAGGTGGGCGATCTCGTTCCAGCGGCCCACCGAGAGGGTGCTGGGCGTGCATTTGTTGCTGCGCAATGCCAGCCCGAGCACTGCCTGCGTGGTGGACTTCACCTTGACGCTGCTGAATCGCGAACATTTCAGCCAAAATCAGGTCTACACCAAGAGACAGGCCAAGTTTACCATAACCAATCCCATGCAGGTAAGTGGCAGCTCGATCATGTAGGTCGCTCGATCGATCGATAAATAGATGTCCATTCTCTGTGGGTTTGCTTTGGCGAATTGAATAATTTATTGATTCGTTTGGAGCTTCTACTTCTACTTCTACTACTACTACTGGCGCCCCTATGTTAGTCTTAGGTGATGCGTGTGTGGGCGGGAAATAGTAATAATGAAAAATTAAACAAACCGCCACAATCTGTGTCGTCCACTATGTTGGCCGCCGCTGTGGCCAGTGGGCCGCCACCGCCACCGGTGGTTTTTACGTTAAATGGCGCCCAGAGAGCCCAATGAGTGAGTGTGAAACGAAGGCACAGGCTTACAATGACAGACAGACACCGGCGGGAGGAGCCTCCGCTCGTGATTGATTGTCCGGCCGGTCTAGTTCATCAATTTTTGCGTTCGGCGGGCGCAATATGCTGCACCAGTTGGTCGGTCGAACCATCCTGTCCAGTGGGGCCCACCGCAAACTGTCGCCGCCGGTGGAAGTGGCCAGCTGGCCAGTGTTGGCTCGCCCCGGCCGCCGCTGGCTTTTGATGAATGGCCGGCGAGGCGAGCCGACCCTTGGGCGAGCCTCCCACTCACGTCAGTGCACTGTCAACAAGCCGTGGGACAGCACGACAAAGTCAAGATGTGGCCATTTTTGCTCTCGTCCAGTGAACGACGTCCACCCAAGCCCGACAGCTGGCTAGTTCATGACTCTGTTGGAGTGGCCGACAACGACGACGACGACGACGACAACGATGACGATGATGATGATGATGATGATGACGATGACGACAACGACAACGACGACGACGACGACTAGTCGACTGGCGGCCAATTTGTTTGACAGTTTGCTTCTTTCATCTTCCGACGCTCGGCCGCAATCAAATTGCAACGCGAGATGTGCCTGCTCGTCAAGCCGGCCGGCCATGTCTGAGTGGCCCCTCGAGAGAGAGATACACACACACGCACAAGCCAGTGGAATTGTCATTGACCAGACACAAATCAATTGGCCAATTATTAGCCGGCCAGTTCACTTGAGTCCAGTCCAGTCCAGTCGAACAGCTGAGGAGAGAGTCGGCCCTCGGGCGGCCGCCAACACCAGCTCGGCCGGTGGCTGGAGGAACGCCTTCGTTTGCAACTTCGGACGCCCCCAAAGAGTCGCCTGGACGGTACTTTCATGACTGAGCCAATCACTTGAGTCAATATAAACAAGCTAAATGATAGGCCGCCCCCGACAATATTGGTCGCTCGTCGTTTGTTATCCAATGCAATTGATGTCGTCTTTGGCGGCGGTGGCGGCGGCGGCCAATCTAAGCGGCCACTTCCGCTCGACTTAAATTGAGGTCGGCGCCGTTGAGAGTGGAGAGGCTCGAGAGCGTCAACAAGAAAAACTGCAAGCAACTGAAAGGGCCAGACGAGAGTTGTGGTGAACTTTTGCACTCTCTGCCTGCCTTTCGAGGGCGTCTCCTCGGCTCCAAGGCGGACGATTGATTCTGCAGGCCGTCAGCAGTAACGACAACCACCGAGACGAGCTCCCAACAACTCAAACTCGAGTGTTTATCATCTCGACGAGGAGGCCAGAAGAGGTGCTGCGGGCGCTGCTCTGTGTTGAGTTCCGCTTGGCGGCTCAAATTTGCGACGCAAAAACAAGTGGCCGGCGCCCCAAAAAGCCGCTTGCTTCATCTCCTCGAGTTGGCGGGCCTTGCGTCCGTCGGTGGCAGACAAATCAATTTGTTTGTTGCTTTTATTCGCCCGCCGCCACTGCTGTTCCTCTAAACTACTCTAAACTTGTTTACCAGGCGGCGTCTGTCTATTTGTGGTTAACAAGCGGCAGGTGGTGGTGGTGGCGCCATTAATGTTATGGTTGTGTTTGCCGGTGGGTAGACGTGCAAATTTGCATGGATATTAGGGCGAAATTGAAGAATGGAACGACTTCCATCGGGCGATGTTGTATGTTGCTCTCATCAGGCGGTTGGTTTTGTTTTATGCTCGAAGGCTCAACCAAAGGAAGATGGAAGTTGTTGTTGTTGTTGTCGATGTCGTCGAGCTCGTGACAAAAGAATTTGAAATTGGGGCGCCGCAACCACTGGAAAATCGGACAGCAAAGCGCCGCCGTCGACGGTAATGAGCCGATTCCTATGGGCGCCATTAAATGGGCTCCTTTTTGCCGGCGTTGGAAATCGCGCAAAGCCAATTGCAAATCCATTCAATGCGCATGTATCTCTTCGTCTTCCTCTTTCTCCTCCTCTTCTTCTTCGCCTTCCTCTGTCGTCGTCTCGTCAGTGTTGGCTGCTCGTTGAGGCTCTTTGTCTTGCCTCGAGCCAGCCAACTGGACTACTCGACCGGCGGACGGACACAACCAGGAAGAGCTCGGATTTTTTCTGTCTCCTCCGACGACAACCACTGAGACGGGCCGCCCCATTGGCAGGCCTCTCTTAGTGGTTGTTGTTTTCTCATGGCTGTTTTTGTTGTTTGTCAATAGTTTTGGGCCAACAAAGCGACGACCACGACGACGACGACGATGAGCAGAAATGTAATTCAAATTGGCGCGTTGTAAGGTCCACGTCTGGCCGACAAACAATACGGAAGCAGATGAGATGTTGTGGCAGTCGGCTTTGAGTGGGCGCCACACTAATTTGTGGCGACTGTGCGGGAGTCTCAGGTGGCGCCTTTCGTGTGCTAATTTGACTGGTCAGACTCGGGAATGGGCCCTCGTCGAGCAGCCAACTAGTCAGACGGTGGGAAGTGGCCGCCGAAACCAAATTAATTGGCAACTAATCTGCTTGCCAATTTAACCCTACTTTACTACTGCAGTCTGCAGACGATACTTAATCGGATAAGTGCCGGCCGCGGCGCCAACTCAAACGAAGAAACAAGTGGCTGAATGTAAATTTGAATCGAATTAGTCATTATTATTATGGTTATTACAGTGCGAGCCGGGCCTATTTGGGCCATTATTATGCTCGCAAATGCCAGCGAGCAAACACTTGTTCACTGGCTCGCTTGAATTCAATTAGCCGACTAGACTAGAATGCCTATGGTGTGTTTATTGCTTACTCGGCGACGTTGCATTTGATGATGCAATGCGCTCGCTGGCCACCTGACCAATTTCCGGCCGGCCAAGCAGACGACACTTACAAGCCAAATCATCTGCTTCGATACTCTCGGCTTCGTCTGGCCGCATCGAGTCGACTCAAAAATGGCTCTCCGATTGAGTTTTGCTCGTCCAAAAGCGCCGTGCGAGACCAACAAAGCAGCCATTTTACGTGGCGGAGGGACGGAGGGACGGAGGGACAGATGGACGGACGGACGGACGACAGAATTCCATCGAAAGAAGGTGCCGCCTGTTTGGAATAAATTCACTTCTATTGGTGTCGTCTCCAGAGGCCGCGGAATTGATTCATCTTCCTGTCCTATTCGAGTGTCTGTGTGTGTTGTGTGGCCGGACTGACAATGGCCAAACACATCTACATCTCTGGCAGTTGTTGTTGCCGTTGTTGCTGTTGGTGGTAGTTGGCCGACTAGGCGACCAACAAGCAATGGCAGTGTTTGCCTACCTTCGACATGATTTGAAATTGAAGACGAATTAATTAGTTTTAAGGCTTATTTGCGCGAATCAATCTCATCGTCGTCGTCCGCCGCCGCCTGACTCTTAGCCGCCCAGTTGGTGGCTCCATCGGCTCAGGTCAGCCCATCTGGCGGGCGGCTAATTTAAGCGTTGCCGATGTGGCCGACGTGGCCGACGTGGTTGATGTCGCCGAGGCCAAATCAATTTGTCGTCGGCGCGATTTGCAGTGTCTCTCGAGGCGGCAACAAACTACCTTACGGCCATCCTCAGGCTGGCCAAAGAGAGACAAACAAGAACAAAACAACAAGAGATTTGCGCCAGTGTTCTTTTTCGTGTGTTTGTGGCGGCTCGTAAAGGACAGTCGACGTTGGTCATCAGCCAAATCGGCCCAAATCGGCCCAACTTGACCTAAGGGAAATCACGCGCCAGCTGACGACTTTTCTTCTCGTATTCTTATTCGTCTTTGTCCTCCTCTGCCTCCGCCTGCGCCTTTACCTGTGCTCTCACCTGTGCCATTTCAGCACTGAGGCTGAGGTCAGGTGCGCTGAGGCGGCTGGCGCGTGAATTCTAGATCTCTCTTGTTTTGTCTGGCCGAGACTTGTCTCTCGCCAGCCAAGTCTCGGCCGCCAAGACGAGACGAGACGAGACGAGACGAGCCGAGCCCACACGACAAATGAACAGCTTTGAAGCCAACTCCGCCGGCCACCTAAGCCTCAGCCAGTCTTTTGTCTTGCGGCTTTGCAGTGGCCGGACATCGGCTGCTGCCAAAGCGAACAGGTGATCTCCGTCGTCGTCGTTGGTCTGCAAATCCCAATTAAATCTGGGAGAAAAATGAACTCCGCTACTGGGCCGTCGCTGTCGCTTTCGCGAGTGGCCGCCCTGGGACTTCCAGGTGATGCTGGCCACCTCCCCAGATGGCCACCGCCATCATCATCAGGTTGGCCGCGAGAGTTCCTCTGGGATTCACCCGACACGAGTCTACAGTGTGGTGGTGGTTTCATTAATGGAATCTGGGCGCGAGTTTTGCTTGTGGTTTGTTGCGCCGGAGCTCGGCCGTTCACCTGGCCACTCGGTGAGCCATCGGACGGACGGACGGACGGACGGCCACCACTTGATCTTCGCCTCTAATGGATGACGAGAGTCTGCCGTTGGTTGCTCGATACGGCCAGCGGATGGACACACAAACTTAGACACAAACACATACACATACACACCAGGCCAATGGAGGCGCCACTTTACACTCCAGTGAATTTGCGCCATTTCAGTGGCGCGAATTAGTGGGCGCTCGGCCACCCAAAAGACTGCTGCTTTCAGGTAGATGCTGACTGATATGATGACTCGTCTCTTGTGTCGCTTGCAGAGGGTTTGGTGTGCTGTGGGGAGCCTCCGGAAAGACTCCGCAAACTCATTGTTTATGCTCTGCTGCTGGCGGCGGCGGCTGCTAGACTTACACATACATTATCTTTCTTCACAGTCTATCGAGTTGTTGTTTCTCTTGCTGTTGCTGTTTAAAGAACCATTAAAGACAATTGAATTTATGCCACTGCTCTCTATTAAACACACTACTAACCAATAAACCTGCGCCCGCCCACTGTTTGAACAATTAATCATCGGCGCCTCAGGGTGTCTCGCGCTGGATCCAAATGTCCGAGTTGGCCGAGCGGCGCTTCAGCAACGGGCGGGCGAGTTCCTGTTCGAGTTGTCGCTCAGCAACATGACCACCATATTCGAGTGCGACATTCAGCTCGGCCCGGCCGTCCTCAACCAGTACAAGGCCATGCTGAAGGGCCACCACCTGCAGCACCAGCAGCAGCACCAGCGGTCAGCCCACTTAACAGGTGATAGCGGAAAGTCAAGCCGACAACAGGCGCCGGCAGATAATGGAAAAGGCTCGACCACCACCACAAGAGAACAGCTGATCAACTTGGAAACCAACTGTTTCACCTTTGGCTCCTTCGATTGGTCCCTAACTATCGTGCCTTTGGTTGTGTCCTCGAGCAGCAGCAGCAGCAGTAGTGGCGCCATTTCAGGTAAAAACAATGATAATAAGCAGAGCCCATTCTCATCGTCGTCGTCGTCGTCGACGACGTCATCTTCTGGTGGCCCCACAAGTCGACAACAACAGCATCTCCTCACTCCAAACAAACACAACTCCATCTCGAATGCTTCGCTCAACTCAACGTCCATGACAGCTCCATCGGGTGTACATTCCACCACAGGCGGCGGCGAGCCAGTTTGCCGCGTCTACCTGAACAGGTTGAACGGCTTTGACACTCTGTGCCGGGTCAAGTATCGGGTCATCCTCGGCCACCACCAGGCGGGAGTGGGCGCCCAGTCGGCCGAGTTCGTGGACTCGAAGAGTCTCGACCAGATGAGCGATTCTGGCGGCCGCATTCGCGGCTACCAATTCCGTAACACCAACATCCTCAAGCTGGTGTCTGTCCGCTCCAATGTGGCCGGAGGTTCATCATCACCTTCGTGCAACGGCCAACAGCAGCAGCAGCCTTTACAATTGATCAACAACACGTCGA
Source organism: Oxytropis ochrocephala (assembly GCA_020916435.1). Classification (NCBI taxonomy): domain Eukaryota; kingdom Viridiplantae; phylum Streptophyta; class Magnoliopsida; order Fabales; family Fabaceae; genus Oxytropis; species Oxytropis ochrocephala. The sequence continues at coordinate 109,060 of JAJHUT010000131.1, forward strand.
CAACGAGTCCACCTCGCCCATCCACAGCAGCAGCTCCACCACCTCAAAGCGCCATCATCATCATCATCATCATCATCATCACCACCACCACCAGCAACAACAACAACAAGTGAGCCACCAGCAGCAGCAGTTCCAGAAACAGACCTCAGTCGACCTGAGGGTTCATATCGAGATGTTCTGCGCCAATACAGTGAGCGAGGCCAAGGTGGCCCTCCAGCGGCGCCCAAACGAGCCTCAGCTGGCCAACTGCAGCGACCGAAACAAGCAGGTGAGTTCAGATGTTTAGTGTAAATTCTCGCGGGTTTACTTCAGGTGTTAGATACTAACCAACGAGACAACAACCACAGGCCTGGTGCGTCGAGTCCGACGACGAGAGCGGCGCAACCATCAGGTTGAAGCTGTTCTTCATGGACTTGCAGTCGGTGCCGCGCAACCACATCAGATACATCAGCTGGATCGCCTATCTGGTGCGGCGCGACGCCAAGTCTGGCCTCCTGCGCGACTCGCAGCCCGTCCGCAATGCGCCCCACTCCAACTACTACCTGCAGGACGGCATCGACATGGGCACCATCATGGAGACGGACCTCAAAGTGAAGGAGGTAAGTTCCAACAACGAGAATAGCCAGCAGTCCACTGTGATTGGCCTGCTCGTTGAAACAAAATTAAACCTCTCCATGTGTGTAGGTTTGCGTATGAGTTGACCACAACAACAACAACAGCAACAACCACAACCACAACCACAACCACAACCACAACCACAACCACAACCACAACCACAACCACATGCAAAACAAATACGCCGCTAATAAGCTGCGCCCCTTCCTTGTAGGTGAGCTCATCAGCTGGCTCGCCGGTCGCCCGCTAATCAAATCATCAGGCCCGTCCAAGTGGCGGCCAGACGCAGGTAGCTTTGAGGGCGGCCGCTGGCCGCCGCCGCCGCCACCGCCACCGATTAATCTAACTCGAACGACATGAAACTCACTTACTGTACAGTTCAGGTGGTTGTTGTTGGGTCTGACGGCGCGCCGATCTCGTCCGTAGATCATCAAACTCGGCCCAACAGCCAGGCGATCAATGTAATTCCGGGACCAGAGGCACGTCAACCGCCGGAAATTAGCTTAGTGGCGGCGCTGGCGGCCGGCCGAATGGAGGAGCCCAAGCGAGGCTTTGGGGCCTCACACGGCTCTGAACGGGTCTGGAGGGCAGGTGCACCTGCACCACTAACCAGAGCTGTGGGTGCAGCTCAGGGCTCCCCAAACACAAACACAAACCCACACGCACACAAATTGCTTTTGTCTTTAGCCTCGCCTCGAGTCTGGTGGCCGAATTACCGGCCGCCGGAGACTGGCCAATGTTGTTGTTGGTTTTTGCAGTCTTATTGGCTGGCCGGCCGCCCGTCCGGCCACCTGCGAAGTTGAGTTTATTTATAACGAGCTTGAGGCTAGAGGCCGCCTTTTTAGGCCCTAATTTACTCTCCTCGAACGAGACTGCATTGCTCGGGTTAGTTTGCAAGTTGCAACCACCAAAAACAATATTCGCCCGATCGATCCTTGCGCCTTTGTGTTTGTGTGAGTTACTATCACGCCAATCTGTCTTTGGGTGCAAGTTCAGGCCCTGTATCTGCCAAAAAGCCAATACAAACACAAACACAAACAACAACAAGATCGGCTAGATTACAAGGTCGGCCGGCGTCTTTAAACAAATGAGTTTCACTTGAGCGGCGGCTCCTAACTCTGTAGGTTTGTTTGTTTGTTTGTTCATCGGCGGCGACGCCGCCGGTAAGATGTTTGAGTCGAGCCAACCCGAGAACTAAGACTACCTCTCTGAGTGAGTTGCACAAGTTGGCGGCTCACTCAGACGAGCATGCGAACGAGTGCCTCTGGCCAAACAAGTTGCCGCCGGCCCGCCCGCCCGCCCGCCCGCCCGCCGGCCGGCCGGACAGACCACCACCACCACCACCACGACCACGACCACGACCACGACCACGACCACCTGCCTGCCTGCCTCGCAGAGGCAGACAATCTGATTAATGACGAGGTTGAGGCGGTGGCGGCGGCCAGCAAGTCTGCCGGTTTAGCTGAGGTGTACATTTAAATGAGTTTGCGGCGGCCACCGCAACTCCTTCGGGCGACTCAACTGAAACTAAAACTAAAACTAAAACTAAAACTAAAACTAAAACTAAAACTAAAACTAAAACTAAAACTAAAACTAAAACTAAAACTAAAACTAAAACTAAAACTAAAACTAAAACTAAAACTAAAACTAAAACTAAAACTCGAACAACAACAACCAACAGGCCATTTGAGAATTCATCTCTGGCCGCCTCGAGCAGCCAATGCACGCGGCCGGCCCAACCCATTTGGAATATATAGTGGAAGAGGCCCCGCCAGTTGGCTCACTGATGTTGATGTTGTTGTTGTTGTTGTTGTTGTCGTTGAGGAGCAAAGTAAATGAATAAATGAGATTTGAGATTACGTGATGGCTGCTTTCTCGAGTAGCTAATTTAAATCGACGACGAGAACGACGATGAGGACGACGAGCACTACATTAGGCGAATTTAAGCCGGCAAAACTAAGCTAAACTCGGCTCGTTTGCTACCTCATTTGGCTGTCTGCTTGGACTGGCCCACTGGAAACACATTCATTTGCTCGTCCGTCCGCCCGTCCGTCCGTCCGCCCGTCCGTCCGCCCGCCCGTCCGTCCGTCCCTTCCTCTCGCTCGTCTCGAATGATCTTGAAATTTTGAGCCCCAACAAACAAGTGGCGCCCGCCACCAGCACCACCACTCACCAGGACAACCCCGACTTTAATTGCCTGCGACGTCAATTGCAGCTACTTGTTAATTTCGTCTGGCCCCATTTGGCTCCATCGTGTCGTCGGCCGCCCCGCCAAAGCGACTGGCATTGAAGCAACGACATGCGTCCGTTGCGAGCAGGTGGCTGCCAGTGGCGGCCGCGACATCTCGCTGCTAATGACAATGGCAAAAGTCGAGAGGTCAGCGTAATTTGGTTGCGCGTCGCCCAGCGCAACAAACTCCTCTCAATGGGCTCCACACTAAACTTAACTGAACTAAAAATACCTGCGCCACTGGAGAGATTAAAAGCGCCAGTTGGCCGGCGGAGGAAAGAGACGTCGAGGCAGATAAAGAAAGTGCTTAGGTGCGCCGGCCGACAGCGATTTGAATTTCCCTTCTTCTTCTTCGTCCTCCTCCACCGGCTGAGTGATATCACCGCGGAACAAAGGCAACCAGACTGGCTCGGCATGGAAATTTGATATCCGAACCACTGCACATCATCAGTCATTCCTGCAAGATGGCCGACTGGCCGAGTTGCCCTTGCAAAATTGAAATTCGTCCTTCTTGTTGCGGTGGGCGGGGTACCTCTGAGAGTTGCCACGGCACTCGGCAGAAGGAGAAGAATTTCAATTCAATTGAGGCTGGAAATGTAATATCCTCCGCTGTTTCTGTTGCTGTTGCTAGAGAGCTATGCTGCGATGACACAACAAGCGGCAATAGTCGCGCTTATTTATGGCCCCAAAGGCAAGTTTGTTTTGTCGCCACCTTCTTGTCGGCCACAACTTGCCGAGGCGCCGTCGTCCAGTTAATGCCAGACGGCCGGACACTGTCCAGAGATGTCCGCCTTTTTCAACTGGAGGAGGCCGGAGATGTCGACGGGCGGAATCTCCGACCGGCCGGGGAACTGCAGCTGACACGCGCGCAATGATTCATTGCCGACCAGACGGCCTTCTAGTGGCCGCAAGGTGGCCGCCAACACTGGCCGCCCAGACAGACGCCATTGAATTAGCCGAAGGGCGAGCAGACAAGCGAACAAGTTGCTCTCGTTGGCTGGCTCCCTGGCTGGCTGTGATTTGCTTTCAATGGAGAGGAATTTTATTGTGCTCGCCAGTTTGTCGTCCTGGAAGTCATCCAAGTCGTCCGAGTCGTCTCTTTGGACTCTTCGGCCGAATTGATAATTACTTTTTGGCCTTTCATTACTTCGAGGAGGCCCTCGTAACCCCACTCTCCCAAGCAATGCATGTCGTGAATGGCAAGCACATTCCATCGAAGGAGATCAAACAATGAAATAAAACTGGCCGCCGCCGCTATCGCCGCCGCCAAAACATCCCAATGCTAACCAACAACACAAATCTAATGTCCATCTAAATTCAATATAACAACCACCGCCATTACATTGTCCAATACACTGGCCACCATCAACAACCAAAACCAACTGAATATAAATAAATAGCTCAACAATGGCCCAAACAGCTTCCTCGACAACAACCAGCTGACGGTGCATATCGAATGGGTGGACAGTCTGCTGCTATTCAGCCACCTGTACAACAACTACGATGCGCTTGCCACCGTCCAGAGGCACCAAATCAGGTTAGTATCAAATTAACGCGCTCAACTGGAGGCCCATGTTGTTGGTCTAATGTTTCTTATTCGTTGTCGGTCATCGTCATCAAAGTCATAGTCGAGCTCGACTGGTGTAAATATTTAATTGGCGCCTCATTCTCTGGCTCATTATAAGCCGGCCAATCGTCTGCTTAGTTTTTGGTTACTTATTATGCAAAAATTTAGCCCCACAGACATTTGGGCTCATTTAATTTCCTGGCTGAGAGTCGACCAAAGCTAAACTTAATGAATTCCGCCTTCCTCGTCGTTGGGCCTCATGTTACTGCTCTCTGATGGCCGGCGGCGGCGCCTCCATCCACTCGGGCCGCCCACTTAGAAGTCGCCGTCTGGCCTCCGAGTGGCCGTCCACTTGACCGACGTGTGTGTCAACTTTGGGCCCTACTTTAGGCCTACTTTGGGCCTAAATTGGCCCCTCCTCTCTCTCCTCTCGGGCGCTCTCGAATGGCATAAAAGAACAACGACAATCTCGACGCCAACAATCCCCTTTCGTCATTAAGGCTCGGCCAGCTGTGAGCACTTAAAGTATCCTATCCGACGTTGAGGTGGCGCCCGCGGAAGCATCTAATCGATTCCTCGGCGGCCGGCCCAGATTAGCCACTGTGGATTGGATTTGCCTGCTGGCCCTCGTGTCTGATTGATGGAATGTTTATGCGAACCGAAGCCAGTCGGGTTGGCCATCATTTTACTTTACTTTAATCGTCCTCAACTTCACTGTTAGTGTCGTCTTGGACCGAAGTCGGCCGTTCAGGCTACTCAGATAATCAATTTCAGCCTCTTGCGGCCCCATAAACTGGCCGCCTGAAACTTCGAGATGGCTGAAGAATCGGCCTGCATGGCCCTAAAGCAACATTATCCTCGACCAATCCTTTCCTTGATCGTAAATGTCGCGCCGTAGCGCCCATCGCTGTGGCTGCGTCTGTGACGTAAAATGATATTTTCAGCTCCATTCAACGCCATAAAAAGCTCCATTCCAACCTCTACATACTAATTCAATCTAACCACATCGATTTACTGCCACCAGCCGGGAGCTGGACGCCCTCCAGGCGGAGTATGAATACCTGGAGAGGAGACACGAGCAGACCTGCAAGGCGCTCGACCGGCAGCGCGCCCGACACAGCCCCAGCGAGCACTCGAATGAGGGCGACGCCAGCAAACACGAGGCCGATGAGGGAGCCGCCGCCGCCGCCGAGGACGCGAACGAGGACGAGGATGACAACCGAGAACAGGTAGATGAGGAGTGTGCTGGTGGCAGTGATCTCGACGATGAAGACCTACGGCGAGGAGGACGCCGATCATCCGCGAAGCCAACCAGAAGGACCGGGACGACGAGCACCAGGAAGACGAGCCGCCAGAGTGGGCCCTCGTCATCGGCCAACAACGACCACCGGGAGGACGAGCTACCAGAGGACGACGAGCACAACAAACAGGTGTTGGCTCCGGCGGACTGTCGCCGAGACTCCTCCTCGTCTAGATTGCGGACATTGTCCTACCATCAGCAGCAGCAGCAGCAGCAGCAGCAGCAGGTGTTTATGTCGCCCGATAGAGAGGACCAGCTGAAGGCAACGAGAAGTCAATATGCCACTCACCAGCAGTGGCCCATTGGTCATTCCATGTCGACCCCATTGAGGGCCGAGGCGGAAGCGGCGACTCTTCGGCCAGCTCGGCCGCCACACCGTCGACAAGCAACGCGACCTACCAGCAGCAGCACCACCACCACCAACATCACCAGTCGCCAGGTGTTGGTTATCAATCAAAGCCGGCCAGTCCCATCATTATGAGCCAGGAGGAGCGAGTCAAGTTCAGCTCGTCGACACCGCCCTTCAGCGCCGGCCTATACCACCAATCACCCATTCAATCAGTCGGCAGATACACAAACCAACAGCTGCAGCTGCTCCACGGCCAGTCGAGGCCTTTTCTGGCTAATTTCAACACCAGCAATCAACAACAACAACAACATCCACTCACACCAACTACCAGAAGGAGACTGCCCGTCCAGCCGCTGGCCAATGTCCGGCCAATGTTATCGTCCCCGTTGACGTCGGGCCGACGAGATTCGTTGAGTTCGCTTCAATATCATCAACATAACCACCTCCTGCATCATCATCATCATCAACAACAACAACAACAACAACATCATCATCAACATCAACTGATGCACCAACTCACTTGGAAACAACAAACACTCTCCTCTACTCTGTCCAGCTCGTCTAGCACCATAAACAACAGCAACGAACAGCTACTCCACCACCACCACCACCAGAACCACTTCTACCAATCGCCGTCTCTTGTCAACAATCATCAACGTCAGCTGCCCCTCGATGAGATGCTTAACCTGCAACTGGGCGGCGGCGGCACCAGTGCCAGTGGCGCCAACGAAGGTATCGATGGGTCCCCTCTGGGCCTGGAGGCCTTTATTTCGGGTAGATGTGGGAACTCTGATCAGCAGTCCAGTCTAGGCTCCTCGTCCGAGGCGGTGGCGGTGGCGGGCGCGGCCTCGTCTGGCGCCGCCGGCGTTGCCTTCAATAACATCGCGAATCAAGTGGATGCATCGCCAACAACATCAATTAATTTCGACGCCAGACAGAGGACGTTGTCCGTTGGAATGCAAACGAGCCTCAATCATCAGCATCACCTGCAGAAGCGTCAACTACTGGTCAACTTAACAGATCAATTGACGTGCGCGAATTCATCAGCAGTAACATTATTGCAAGAACAACAACAACATCAACCACCACCACAACAAATTCATCCCGTCGAGACGAGCAGCTCAATCGAGCGGCGCCACCGCCGGCGTTGCTCTCTTCTCGAGTTGGGAGCCACTTCAAGCCACTGGAATGGAAACGATAATGAGCTCGTGACCGCTAATATTGATAATAACAATTTCCAGCCGCCCTCGTCTGGGCCGGCTAATTCATCGCGCCGTTCGTTGAGCAACTTTCATGTTATTCCAACATCAAACACGACGACCACCACCACCACCACCACAAACATCGTCGGTAGACTCATTCATACAGATAATGATGATCCAACGAGAATAATGGCTTCTGCTAGTGGTCCAGGTGGACGCGTCCATCAGATCTACCCCACGTCCAATGGAGGCGGGCTCCTGATTCAAGCTCTGGATGGCCCGGCGTACGACACGAGGATAGAATTCAAAGGTGGCGACGGTGATGGTAGTGACAGTGGCGGCGGCGGTCGAGATGACGATGGAGGTGAGGAGGAGGAGGATGTTGTCGACGACGACGACGATGATGATGATGATGATGATGACATTAGCATCGGCAATAACAATGGTTTGGACAGACAACACCTGGACACATCGGATGGTGTCGTTGTATTCTCGGCGGCCAAAACATCGACATGAAATTGATGATGGCCAACAAATAAGGGCTGCTTGTCATCATCTCGAATTAGTTCCATGCTGTTCACAAGTGACACCTGCACATCAACTGACCACAAAGAATAAATTTTTCACACTTACAGCTGTTGAATTGACCCTGTCGACTGTCTCTCTGGTGTATTCTAGCCGAAATGGGCTGATATTGGGCGACAATACCAGCTACGATGGTGATGAAAGAGGTGCCATTAGTACCTGGTTTGATGATTAAATACATGGACATGAATTCAACGTTACGTGTCTTGGCACGAGCCAAGACACGAGCGACGGGGCGCATGCGCATTCCTCTCGGGCGCCAATTATAAATAGCAAATCGCGATATATAATTTTAATCATTTCGTAAAAAGTGGAAATTCATTAACTACTATATCTATATTCAGTTGTGGCCATGAAACATATGACGTTATAAGCTCTCATCATCTTTTTCCATGGCGGACGGTATTTCAGGTGGCTCACTATATGGTGTTATGTGTAGTTGCTCAAATTCTCCGGTGTCCTGATCTCGCAGCATCAATCCTATCATTGCAGGATTCTGGGCTCTAGCTTGGAAGTAGTGCCTCAACTCCTCTCTATCGTCTAATACCTGTCTTTCATAGGCCAGCTTCTGGTCCTCAGGTGGCCTCTTGATTATTGTGGCAAGCATTCTCTTGACGTCAGCAACGGTGGCCGTCTCTTTTGTATCCAAAAATATTGTAGTCTTCTGGCGTCTAATTTGAAGAAACAGATCCATGTTGTGTCAATTCGACTCCGAAGGCGTGCGTCCTCTCTAACAGGATATTTTTGTTTGTCCAGTTTAGACAATGATCTCCACCGATAATGTCCAATAATGTCAAGGTAATGATGACTAGAATTATCTAATAATCTAGCCCATATAAATATATAAAGTTAGTAGAAAGTTGAGATTATGAACAGCCCACAGAGGAGTGAATGGCCAAATAACGCGTTTCGCGCGCTCCATATTTTCACATTCGTTCGGCATATTTAAAGGATTCTCGTGTGCTTTTTGCCTTGAAAATTTCTCAACCAATATAAATATAAAATCACTACTACTACTACTACTATATTATGGTCACATTAAATTATATTACTATGTTTATAAGAGCCCCTCGGCCTCCGTTTAGACCTCATCAATGAGTTATTGGTAATCATAAATGAAATATTACTGTGAGATAAATCCGGGTGATATTGGAAAAACTATAAGAGAGTAGTCAAATCACATGATATGTCAATTTTATTATAATGGTTTCAATGACTCGACAGACTATTTATATTATTAGATACCGGATCCAATGAGTCTGTCCGATTGGCCGCGGCAAAACAACTTGGTGAAGTACAAAGGTTACAACCACACGATCTAGACTATTTGTTACGTCGTATTAAGGAATATTCTACCAAATCAATTTGGGAGACTCGTGTAGCGGCTGGACATGCCACTAGATGTGTTTTGGAGCAAATTAGCCAGTGGCCATCGTCATCTTATTGTAAACTAGATCAGGATAGCAAACCAGCCTGCAGGCAACAATTGGCTGTCAAATTAATAGAACAACATGCCCATCCCGAGCAGATTCTCAATGAATTCGATCTGGAGAAGATTCTCACATTATTCCCCAAATTGCTCTCAACAAATGACACCGAATCTATGGATGATCTCGAGCTGCCTGGGTCCAGCTCGAAGGGTCCATCACGTGGGCGTGGACGCAAAAATTCGTCCTCAAGGGGTCGTAAACAAGTAAAGACCAGTTGATGCGCCAAAGACAGCTGATCAACAAAGAACTGGGCATATCCATGGTTGACAGCCTGAATCTTGGACTCAAATCAACAGATCTAGTATCAAACGACGACTTACAAGCCGAATATAACATTGACAGTGGTGAAATCTCACACTCGTCCACACAATCATCAGCCAATGTCCAACAACAAGACGCTGGAGTCTCACTTAAAAGTTGTATATCAGGCTATGACAAGCTAATGGGCATATTGTCCGAGTCCGAGTGCATTTCAAAATATGAACAAACAACAAACGGTGGTGCTAGCTTTCCCGGCGTTAAAGACATATTGGCTGGAAATAACTGGCCATTGGCAGACATAACAGATGAATATGTAGGAAATTTGTTCAATCCATCTTGGGAGGTGCGTCACGGGGCCGCCATTGCTCTCGAGAGATAGTCAAATCACAAGGAAAATCAGCCGGCAGACGTTTAGAGCTTTCCACAGTTTCCAATGACAGGCTCAATCAATTGTGGCTCGCCGAAATGGCTCTGAAATCTATCTGTGTATTAATCCTAGACAAGTTTGGTGATTTTCTATTTGATCAAGTAGTTGCACCTGTCCGAGAGAATGCGGCCCAACTATTAGGTTGTTGTGTTGCATCAATGGAGAAAGAGAATGCCAAATTAGTGCTAATGATACTCTTGAGATTATTGGAGAGCCCCAATTGGGAGACCAGACATGGTGGAATACTAGGTTTAAAGTATTCTTTGAATGTGATGGGTGAAGATTTTGTGAAACAAAGCTTAGTTATCTGTTTTGATCCAATATTTAAGTGTTTAGGTGATACAAACGATGATGTCTCGGCCGAGGCTGCCGCCTCTCTCGTTCCAGTGAAAGATCTCATCATTGAAACTATTCCAAATAAGACTCCAAAACTGATCAAATTTCTATGGGGACATTTAGCTGATTTAGATGAACTAACAACATCAACAAGCAATATTATACTACTACTAGCATCATTAATTACATCCAAATCGGCTGAATTAGAGCCGTGCGAGCTCGTCAATTCCATTCCAAAACTATGGCCCCTATTGAGTCATTCATCCACTGCCGTTCGTGTTTCCGTCCTTAAGGCCTTAATAACTCTCATGAAACGACAAACTACCTCGTGTTTACAATGGATGCCCGAAGAGCTTCTCTCAACTGCTTTGAGACTTGTCTTTCAACGATCAATATTGGAAAATATGGACGAAGTTAGGCCTAAACTTGAAGAGGTGTGGATGCAATTAATCAAGATCCACTACAATAACACAGAGATATTCCAGTTGGAGAAGCTAAATCTTTTAAAAGCCACCTCACAATATCTCAACTACTGGCTGTGTCTTACAATGCAACCCACAAATACTCCAATAGATAGAGGATACTCATTATGGTTGAATATTAGACCAGACGGACTAATTAGTAATGAGAAACCAGACGGAGAGGTTTATATAGGCTCATGTACGTTCAATGCCGAAACGATTGATCAACAAAAGGTTCAAGTAACGAAGTGTCGTTTGTTGGGTACAAAATTACTTGGAACTCTATATGCGAATTTAGTTCATCATTATCAAGATGATATCAGTGGTGATAAATTGAGCTTAGAATCTCAGACGCATGCCCGAGAGACGCTCAAGTATTTGTCCGAGATGTTTGTTCATTATATGAAAACAAAATCAGCCAATCAGAGGAAGTTTTCAGGTTGGGCCATTGAATCATGGGCCTCCTATCACATCACGCTGATAAATAATAATCTCGATGTATTGAAAACAATTCTGCCAGAAATCATAATACAACAATTACAATCAGCCTTACAGGAGACAAATTTATGTTATGATGAGCTGGCGCCAGCATTCACTAGACTTCAGCAAGAGGCCAGAGAGTTGGTTGGCCTCCTCAAGAGCTCTAATTTACACACAAACTTGGGAATGTCAATATCAACCGATAAGAGGGCTATCTACAACTTAAATCAAATACAATCATTGTGTGATCTCAATTTAGAGATAGAATTCTCGCGTTTGGCCTCAAAGAAACAGGGCTCATCTAGTTCGGCTGAGATACATGAATTTACAAATAGTGAACTCTATTCAACACTGTCAAGTAAGAAGTTGACACTATCGAGATCCCTTCAGGCCACCAGAATATCCCAGAGGAGTTTGTCCACTTCAGTCCTGAGCAGTCTGGCTTGCGCTCATATCTCTTGGCGTCTGATGCCACCAGAGCAACGTCTGAGATTACTCATCGACCCCTGTTGGACTCTATTGGAGGCGAGGAAGAGCAAACATTACAGGATAAATCGATCAATTATCTGATAGTTATTTTCGACATGCTTTGCCCAAGAACAGAATCGCTTAATGAGGAGCGCGAATCACAATTGATCGATGATATTTTGAAGAGTTTAGTTGGTGATTTACAAGCGACGAGTTCGCCCTTAACAAACGAAGTTTCTTCGTCTATAAATCCAACGAATGAGCTCAAGAATGGATCGGCTGATCAGTTCAAGATTGTGTTGTTGGATAACCTGCAACGTAAGACCGAACAAGGCCGTGGTTTGTCTCGCCGCCAATCATCCGTCAACAGTACATCGAGCCTCAAGAGATCCCATTCGCTGACCTCCACCTCCAGTGAGATAGAAACTATAGCCAACCATCAGGAACTCCTGGCTAATCAATCAATGACAAATGAAATTAAACAGAGAGGAATCACCGTCGCCTTAAACAGGATAACTAGCCATTTTGGCCAGGATCTACCCCATAAGTTGCCCAAATTTTGGGCCTCAATCACGAGTGACATTAAGGCTCAGATTGGACTGTACATATCAAAGGCCAACGAGGGTACCGGCGGCGATGACGAGGATGATGATGGTGGTCGTGGTCGTAGTGCATTGGAGAGTAAATTGGTGCAAGATCTCACTTTGTTGCAAGTTGTTGGAGAGAGTTTGAATGATCAATTGAGACACAACTTGTTGGAGTTGTTTCCCGATCTGGTTCGTCTGTTGGGCTCGCCGAATGCACAGATCCGTCATCAAGCCTCGCATTGCATTGGTTTAATCAGCAAATTGATGTTGGAAAATGTGTTGAACATCATCAAGACAGACATACTATGTTTATTGGACCAGGACGAGAACATACTGGCACGTTGCGGGGCGATCGAGGCTGTTGCTCTCATAATTGAACATCTTCAACTCAATTTGGTGCCGAAGATCAACATTTTCATTGTGCACGTGTTGAGAAGGATGAGCGACCAAAATGACCAAGTTCGGCTGATGTCCACGCATTGTTTTGGCAAATTATTGAGTCTAATGCCATTGAATATTGATAGAGACAAGAATTCCAATGAGAGTAAATTGAAAATGTCCCCATCAAAGAATGATCAACAACACCAGGATCCAGCCATGATCAATGATGACGAATCTAGTTTCATTGAACAACTATTGAATCCAAAGAAGTTGACAAATTACCAGATTCCATTTGAAATACAAGCAGAGCTCAGGTCTTATCAACAGGACGGCCTCAATTGGTTGGCCTTCCTGAATCGATTCAATCTCCATGGAATACTATGCGACGAAATGGGTTTAGGCAAGACGTTCATGACCATTTGTATGGTTGCCTCTGATCATTATGTACCAGATAATTCGGATTCAATGCCAGTGAAGCCGCCATCTCTAATTGTGTGTCCGTCGACACTCACCGAACATTGGCTCTACGAGATAGAAAAATTTCTCTCGTCCGAGACCAGATCCATATTGAATCCTGTTATCTATGCTGGCCAACAAGCCGATAGGATGGGAATCAGACATCAAATCCTAAAGGCAAGCAGCAATACGAGTAGTAGTAGCGGTAGAAGTAGTTTGAAGCAGCAGCAACAACATGCGAGGATCAATCTGGTTATAACATCATATGATATATTGAGGAATGATATTGATTTCTTCAAGGCCCTTCTATGGAACTATTGTGTATTGGATGAGGGCCATATCATCAAGAATAGTAAGACAAAATTGTCGAAAGCAGTGAGATTCTTGAATGCAAAACATAGACTTATATTATCAGGAACTCCAATTCAGAATAATGTCACCGAGTTGTGGTCACTATTCGACTTCCTCATGCCTGGCTTCCTTGGCTCAGAGAGACAGTTCAATACACGTTACGCCAAACCAATACTACAAAGTCGAGAGCCCAAATGTGCGCCCAGAGAGCTCGAATCAGGTGCACTCGCCATGGAATCATTACATAGACAAGTTTTGGCATTCATATTGAGACGTCTCAAGAGCGATGTGCTCTGATGATCTACCACCTAAGATAATACAGGACTATTACTGCGAACTCAGTCCACTTCAATTGCAATTATATGAAGATTTTACCAACAGTAAATTGTGCAAAGATGTCACAAAGAAGGCGCTGCATCAGTTGGAGGATGAGAATGATGCCCAATTAGAGGAGACGAGATCCAACTCGAAGACACACGTCTTTCAGGCGCTACAATACCTCAAGAATGTTTGTAATCATCCAAAATTGGTGCTGACTGATAAGCATACAAAGTTCAACGAAATCAAGAAGAGCATGGAAAGCGAAAAGGTCTCATTAGATGATATATCGCATTCATCTAAATTGAAGGCCTTGAAACAGTTGCTCATCGATTGTGGTATTGGAGTAGCCAATCAAGCTGTGGACGAGTCATCAAATAACCAGCAACAGAATGCTACACTCGAGTTGGAGTCTGTCGTTAATCAACATCGAGCTCTGGTGTTTTGTCAACTACGTTCAATGGTCAATATTATCGAGAATGACCTGCTCAAGAAACACCTGCCAACAACAACGTATCTAAAACTGGACGGATCAGTGCCATCAGGCCAACGGCAATCCATTGTCTCGCGATTCAACAATGATCCTCCATTGACCTATTGCTGTTGACCACTCAAATCGGAGGCCTCGGATTGAATCTAACCGGAGCTGATACAGTTATATTCGTCGAGCACGATTGGAATCCAACTAAGGACCTCCAGGCCATGGATAGAGCCCACAGGATAGGCCAGAACAAGGTGGTTAATGTGTTTCGATTGATTACAAAGGATACGCTCGAGGAGAAAATTATGGGCCTACAGAAGTTTAAAACTATGGTCTCGAATACTGTTATAAATCAAGATAACACTGGTCTTGGCACGATGAATGTCGACCAATTATTTGACTTGTTCGATCATACACAGGCCGCCTCTTCAGCCAGTTCAAGTCAGGCAGCCGGAGACAAAGGGCAACAATCATCGACTGCTAGTGGTGCCGGTGGCAACAAATCCTCAACGTTCATGGACCTGTTGCCGGAGTTGTGGGACCAGCAACAATACGAGACGGAATATGATTTGAGCGGCTTTGTTTCGTCATTGAAACACTAAGAGAATCAAATCAAGCAGACGGTCAGCAATCGAGCCAGCATCTGGCCAGTAACTCAATTTTACATACAGTCGTCGCCACCGCCGCCGCCGCCGCCGTGCTGTTAATTATCTGTTGATTATGCCTTGTTGACGGAACGTAGAGATTTCTCTGTGATCTTGGTAATTAAATCCAGACTGGTCACTCTGAAAAAGGTATTTCTTGTCGTGCCAGTTCTAGCTGTTTGCTATCCATCGGCAGCAATATCAAACTAGCACAGACGGGCTTTGTCGATACAACTCGGAGAGCTAAGCCATGAAGACAACGATGATCATGTTGATGATGAGAGCGATCAACAGACACTCACAGACCTGTTACTTCAAACCGAGTCGGTGCGCTCTTGCTACACATTCAAGGGCGACAGAAAACAACTTCATCCTCTCGCTTGTCCTGGTGGCTTGGTCGGTTGCTTTGGTGTGCCTCCTTGTTAGATATCTATCCGCCGGTGCCGCTGCCATTGATTATGGGCATATCCTAAATTTGCATTAGTTTAATTATCTTCATGTTGGTAGTTTTCCCATTATTGAGTCTCATTTGTTCATCATTTGCGATCCTCTCAGTCTTGGCTGGCCGTAATTTGTTGCTGGTTTGTATCGACAAAAGCCGGAAGGCAACTAACTCTCTGGCCAGACTAACTTCTGGCGTCCAATTAGGAAAATTAATCATCGGAACTCCTTATGGTTGTCCACCACTTCGACGGTGTCGTTGATTCTTTGAGTACTAAAGTTGTTCACGGGCGTAGTGTCACGAATATGAGAAGCTTAGCCATTGGCCAACGCAATCGAGGAGGTAGCCTGTTTTGTTGTCTGTAGGCATGCATGTAGCTCGAAAGACTGAGACAATGTTGTTGTCCTGTATATTCTAATAGCTTAGCTTTTGTTGTTGTTGTTGTTGTCGATCTGAGAGCCATAGAGACCATAATGAGACGAGTTGATGTTAGTTAAGTTTTCAAGCGTCGCCGTCGTTGTTGTCCAGTGCCGCCTGGCAAACACGCAAGCTTTCCGGTCAAGAATTGCACGAATAAGTGTGGTGCAAATTATCAAATAATCGACGGCTGGTGGTTATTATTATTATTACTAGCAGTTCGTTTCCTAGCTGGGGTCATCCCTTGAAAACTGCCTAACGAACTAACTAACAAGTATGAGTATGCGAGAGGGCTTTCACTTACGTGTATGTTATGATCCCGTTGCCCTGTCTTCTCTCCTCTGCCTCACTTTCCCTTTGGCAATTCTCCTCTTTTGTCTCTTTTGTTTATCTCGCGTCCGGCAGCCAATCGGCTGGTCGGTCAGTCGGTCGTCGATGGTTGCTCGCTTGCTTTTTCGTTCGTCCCTTTGTTCGGCCACTCGTTCAACTACATCTGCTCTTTTGTTTTTCGTCTTAGTGGTCATAGTTAGCTTTGATCCGCCAAAGCTCTCAATCCAATTTGCGTTCGTTAAGAGCTATACCGATGAGGTTGAAAAGATGAAAGGCAACATAGTATCGTGAAGAAATGCGTCCGTCATGGTGTTGGCGACCAGGACGGCGATCAGGCGAGGGATTTGGATGATCGGGAGATCTTTTGTTCTGTTTTGCTCCGTTCGCTTGTTGTTATATCGTGCACAATGGCCGACACGTCACAGGCACACATGAGAGCCGAGGGTGCAGTTAATAAAACTAATTACTGTTAATTTATCTTCGTCCTCGTAATAGTCGCTTTACAATTGGACTCACAGCTTGACGAGAGCGCGTGCAAGTGTCGAATTTCGGCCGACAATAAGTCGCTTTCACTCCCGCCATTTGTTATGGTCCAAGACTTACCTCTCGTGATTATTCTAATACAATAAATGATTATCGCGTGAAAGCAGGGTAAGGCGCGAGGCACCTGCGATTTGGAATGAGACGACGAGTGATAGAGAAAGAGAGAGGATAGATGTTTCAATTATGAGTGCTTACCCACCACCTACCAACACACACCTCCTGTTCTCTTTTTCTTTTAGTTCCTCAACAATGGACACAACCACTACGATGACCATCAAGCGAGCACACACAGCTCTGGGCTGACCAACTTACAAACCTAACTTAAGCTGGTTTTATGTTGAGACTAGTAAAAACGACAACCAGCCATTGCCCTTGATCCCATTGGTCTTGGCGCCTAATCCCTGTTAAAATACATTCTTTGATTGTTATCTTAGGGTATCTCCGAGTTTCGCCAACGATATTTGTAGTAATTTCCTTTTTTTGCAATTACTCTCTGAACTCTAATATCTTGGTCTCAAGTTTATATGAAACTTTCGATAGAACATCTCAACAAGACACATTTCTTCCCACCCTTCCATCATTTGTTAGTCCGCTCGTCAATCACCGGCCTTATCTACGGTACCCGCGCTTCTGGTCAACTTTTGTAATCTCATTTCAATGACCACAACCTTTCTACTGTTCTCACCAATAAGTTATATTTGGTTATATAATAATACATTCACAGCTATATTAATCTTTTATGAATAAGGGAATGTCTTGAACTTACCCGCCAGTTGTGCCGGCCTCCCACCGGCTATTTGATGTACATGTTTTCCACTTCAATATCCTAGAATATGTGATTGAGCTCTTGTTACGATGAAATATACACGAGTCTCGAAGGTCATTGGAGTGATAAAATATCGTTATTAATTTCTGATGGCCCTTCACCTGAGTAAACGGTAGAGATAAACATCGTTTAATCAACATCAATTGATTGATAATACTTGATGAAGCCGGTCAACTTGTTGATCATGAAACAACTATTCGCTATTGGTTGGGGGTCATTCCGAATTTGCCTCTCTCTTTTTAATGACCTAGAACATTATCTCTATGAGCATCAATTTTAATATACAATATGTTCTATCCAGCCTTGTAAACATTGTACGGACAGTTCTTTATATTGATTTTTATGATACTCTAGATGATGGGGAAAATAATCGCTAACCTCCTCTCTATCGTTCTCGCCCTTAATCAATCTGATTACAACAAAACTTATCTCTTATGGCCGTTTTAATGGCTTGTTGACTATCTAGTTCGTTTAGACCAACTACGTGATCTGACCCAGGTATTTGAACTAATTATATCTCATGAATATATCTGATGGTAATCAGTCTCTCTCTCTCTCTCTCTCTCTCTCTCTCTCTCTCTCTCTCTCTCTCTCTCTCTCTCTCTCTCTCTCTCTCTCTCTCTCACACACACACACACACACACACACACACACACACACACACACACACACACACACACACACCTCACAGACATGGACTGTCATGATTTTAGTTATCACCGCCGAATTTATGGTCCAACGGCTGGCAAATTCGGCGGCAAAATTTTGGCCACAACAGACGCCTGTGAAGGTCGCCGCACTATTGATGCGGCGTCAACGAGTTGCGTCGAGAAAATTCGCCAGAATTCGCCAAAGTTCGCTGGTACAGTATTCGCAGCGAATCATTCGCTCCCATGTCAATCATGTGCCTGACATTGGTGTTTACCATTCTGGACGAATCCGATACAAATATTATCACTTTAATCGAATATATCTTATAATATGATTAACCCACTCATTAAATAACAATTGAGATTTATGGCCAACAAAACAATTTATATCAAATTGTGTATGCCCGGCACAGATATTAGATACTGGCTATAAGGGATGTTCATGAGTTCCATCTCGGATGAAGCCCGACTATGAAACCAGATTTGAGGTATGTGGTGTCCCTGTTAATGTATGTTTTTTTGAATACAATGTGAACCAGCTCGAATCGAAAACTCAAATCAGCCTTTTCACTTCAGACAAGTCCAACCATGGCTTCCATGGTTATTAAGGCGTAAATTTGCTTGACCGGTGTTAGCTATGTTTTTATCTATGGTCTGTGTCACAAGTGGATCTAGAGAGAACCGAGCACAGGAGGTGGGATTAGACAATACACCCCGCCCATATTTGTTCAAGCCAAACCAGCTCAAATCGGGAGAGGTGAGAAAGTAAAACCCTTGTTTGTTGGTCAATTGGATCAAGTCGGTGTAACTGCACCAGGGATAGAAAGAGTTAACAACAAGCCAAGTGCCAACCAAAACATGTTGCGCATTGCCGTCGCTCGGATCTTGGTGTTTGGAATTGTACTGTTGCCCCTCCACCAAGACAGAATCACAATCAACCACCATCGAGCGATTGTGAATGAACCCACACCCAGCTGTTGGGAGTTTTGAGATCACATTGGAAACCAAAATTTGTTCATTCGAGATTCACTTCTCAAACTGTGAACATCAAGTATCAAGTCGTCAAACAACATACAAGAACAATTATTTTATGTATCAACAATGGTAAGTATCGCTAAATTCAAGTTAATTGTTCATCCCTTGCGACTGTTGTCTACCATCAACCAAGATTCAAGTTAATTAACTGATTGTCCACGATATAATCAATCAACAGTTCGTCAAGATTGTTGCCATCTCGTGCCTGGTAGCGGCGGTCTCTTGTGCCAATGCTCCAAGACGATCACATGTCCTCCTCAGCCAGCCAGGTCGTTCCTCAGTCCATTGCTGCACCAGCCGACCAACAGGCCAAATTGGCTGCACAACAAGCAAAATTGCACTACGTTGAGATAGGCCCATCACTGAAGGGAGACTACAAGTTTGGTTACGACACTGGTAGCGGCCCGGCCGGCCAGAGTTTCAGAGAGGAGACCCGTCTCGACGACGGCACCGTCAAGGGTGCCTACGGTTACGTGGACGCCAACGGCAAGCAGCGTATTGTCAAGTACACCGCCGGCAAGAATGGATTTGTTGTCGAGGGCGACCAAGAAGCAGCAGGCCAAGGAGGCGCCTCTCAGCAAGCACCGGTGGGTCAGCCACAGCCAGAGGTTCGTCGTCCTCAGCCAGTGAGCCTACCGCAAGCAACGGCCCAGCCAAGCTTCGATGAGCAACCTGTGCCAATCAATCGAGGCTCTGCCCAGCCACCTGTCGAGGATCGCGCCAGAGCGGAGGCGCAGCATGCTGAAGAGTTGCGTCAACACCAGCTGGCACAGCAAGCCTCTCTAGCTCAACAACAAAGACTAGCCCAGCAACTCCAACTCCAACAGCAACAGATTGTCGCCCAACAGGCTGCATCTCGCCAACAACAACCACAACCACAGCCACAACAACAACAACAACAACCGCAACTGCAACAGTTCGGTATCCCCAGCAGGCCCCACAACCGCCCACTCATCAGGTCTCCGACCCACAGAATGGTCAGTTTTTCTCGAGCTCCAGCGACTCGAACATTAACCAATTGTTGAGCAACCAATTGCGTCAACTTCAATCAGGCAATCAATTCGCTGGCCAATTCCAACCACCTCAGTCCTTCCAACCTCAGGCTCAGGCTCAGCCACAACAACAACAACAGCAACAACCACAACCGCAACACTTTGCTGGGCAAGCCTCGCCAGCCTTCCAGCAAGCCGCCGCCCAATTTGCTGCCCCACAACAGCAGCCATCAGGTTTTGATTTTGGTAACAGTCAATTCCGTGCCGCTCGTCAAGCTGGACAACACCAACAACAACAACAATTTCCTCAACAACAACAACAACATCAAGCTGCCCATCCAGTGGCATCGCCACAATCGGCCCTACTTGCCTTGCACCAACAACAACAACATGACGCCCAATTGTTAGCTAATCTACGCGCCCAGCAACAGAGACAGGCCGCCGCCTCGGCCCCGCACCTACTCAAGTCGTCCAGCAACAATTCCAACAACCACAACCAGCCGAACTTCCACAACAACGAATCCAGAGAGCTCCGGCCGCTCAAAGATTCGCTCCAAGCCAACAAGTTGCTCACGCCAACCAACCAACACCTCAGCCAGAAGTCTTTGGTCCTCCAGTCATCGACATCAGAACCCTAAACTACTCGATTGGACAACAAACTCAAGTCAACTGAATGGAGGCATTTAACTATATTGATTCAGTTGCTAACAAATGAAAGTCTTGATTCCAATTCAAACAAAATAGAATGCTATATTATCATTCTAACAGAGGTGGATTCTCCAAGATTCGAGCCATAACAAATGATCGTAATTTATTTGAATAACAGATTAACAAGATCAAGTTGAAAGAAAATGAAGGCGCACACTCCATTGGTGGGCAAACAAAATTTTAATTCTCTGATACCCTGTGTCTATGACTTATTCAACAATTAATCCAATGATGATGTGGTATACAATCTTTTGCCAAACATCAATCACCTGTGTTGACTAGAATGTGCATGAGACAACAATAAATCAATAGTATGCACTACCTTCAACTCTTGGAGGAACTTACTTCTGACTCTTACCTGATTCACATCAATTGACTTGAAATGTTACAGTTCCGATAGTTCGACATCAATCAATGGAACTGACAAAAGTATTATTTGGCTCAATTAGCCTCAAAATAAACAGATGATGATATTCTTGACATTCGACACCATGCAAATTTTTCAAGGAACATATGATAGTTTTATTCAGATTCTATCGAATACAATTTAGTTCACACAGATTGGGATTCATTAATTGCGAAGACACTCGTTGTCAATATTGGGGTTGATAATCGTCACTATTTTCATGCCGAACTTAAAAGGGCTCGTCCCATGAGGCTATGCAGATCGTCCATGTCGTTCTTCTCTTTTTGGATCTTAGATTTCAGATCATCGGCCGCCTTCTTGAATTGTCTGCTCACCGAAGGGTCATGAAACAATTGCAAAGCTCGCCGGGCAACACCAAGAGCCCGATCGAGGTGGCCCTTGTTATTCCAAGCGGTCATTCGGTGCCAGTAGGTTTTTGGCACCATGTCATCGAGCTCGGAGGCTTGTCTGCAAGCTGATAAAGCCAGACGTGGATTGCCATCGGCGTTGGCAGTTCTGGCACAATTATTATAAAGTTTGATGAGCAAATCCTTTCCTCTGGTCTCCTCTGACTCATCTTTGTACTTCATGTCCTCCATCAGTCTTATGCCAGATTTGTAACGTTGTAGGGCCGTCTTGTATTTTCCCATATCATAAAAGTAGTTTCCTCTCTGGCGAGCCTGGTCGCTGGCAGCGTAATAATCTTCAAAGGTTAGGCCAGAGTTTTCTCTAGACGAAGAGACAAGGATAGACAATCGGTCCTCAGTGATTACTTTGACCACTTCAACAACGCAGAAAATTGTAGAATTCGGTGGGATCCGTGGCATAGCTCCTAGCTTCCCGAAGGCAGCCTCAGGACGAATGATCGCCTCGCAAAACTGGCCTTGTTTTGTGGTTAACAATAACTCGTGTAATCCGGGCAGTAAAGAATCTTTGGCCAAATTGGAGACAATCACAGAGCGGCGTAGCCATGTGGAATCGAAAGGTTCCTTAGATTTTTCAGTCCACAAGGCACAGTTATATATAATGAGTGATGCTTCTGTAGCTAACGCTCCAACACCAGGGCCTCGTGTCAATTTGTATACTCGTCCTGGCGATATTTCTTGAAAATGGTTCTTCTTGAGATATTCGTCGTAGTTGCCGACGCTCTCATACATCCTATGGATACCATCCATTTTGTCCTCGATGCTGGGCCCAATGAAATCGTCTTCTGGATCCCTCTAGATGTTCGCCAAATCTCGATTTTTGGCCTAATATAATTGGGTCTCGATTGGCGTTCAACATAAGAGAGATATATTCCCTCCTTTTCCGATCCTCTTTCTTTGACGAGAGGTCGGCAGATTCAAATTCGTCGGCTGGACACTCCTCTGTCTCTGATCCAGAATCATCCATTGTTTCGTCGAGCTTGTAGACTTTGTCTGTGACCAACTGGAGATCACATCCACAGTCCGTGTTGAGTTTGTTCAAGTCCCTCGAAGTGACGGCGAATTTATTTCCCTCAATTTGTATATTTCGAGGTCTTCCATTATGTTCTTGGCGATGGAATTTAGTGGGTGATTCAAATAATATTTATCTTCTCTTTCTAAACAACAATTGATAATATTTAAAATGGATTTATTGGATTTGTTAGTTATCAGTTTTATGTTGGCCGAGATTTAGATAATGAACGTTCGTTTTGTGGATGCAGTGATGGACGAACAAAGATTGTTTTCTCATTGGTCAACACGTGGCGATAGCATTGCACGCACTTGTTGTTAGATCCTCGAGTTTCGCATGGAGCCGGCAAGTGGCGGTCACGCCCGCCTTTGAGCGCCAGAAATCAAAGCCGCACATTTCTGTGCACCATCGGGGAGCTCGTCTGCATCGAATCGTCAGGTTGGTGCTGCACCGTCCAAACGAATTGTTCTCCTCGTCAGGCAACAATTCGATGACGTCGAATTGTTTAAATTACAATCAGGAAGAATATAAGCAATGTATTCCTAGTATTAATCAACAGGGAAGCGAGAAAGTCTTCACCTGGTAGGATTGTCTAAACAACCTTTCCTTCTAGACACCAACGGACGCAACCGAGCGGTAGGCTAAAGTTAAAACAAATGTCAACCATCAAAGTAGGCCTTTGTAGTCTAGAGACTGTAAATACCCCTCGCATTGATTAGAGGAGGTCCCAATGGGAAAAACAAGCCTCGTAGAGACGACTAGAATTAACCACAATGGATTTCCACAAAACCCCTGCTCATTACTAGGAGTACTTTTGAGGACATCAACAATCACTGATGAACAATAACAAGATTTTCACCCAATTAAATAGATAGTATTCATTTAACAACACTTAACGATAGTTGCATTGATTAGAAAATCACAACATGTATATCGCCTATGCCTTTCTTGCTGTTACATCAATATACACCATTATCAATGTCATCATTGTTTTACTTAGAAATTTCAAAGCTCATCAGTTCTACAAGACAAAGTCACCAAAGTTGCCAGTCGTACCCAATCCTAGCATATTCCATGGGCATATGTTCGATATCACCTGGAAGGGAAAGAATTGGCAAATATTGGACAGGTTGCACAATGAGTATGGGCCGACGTTTGGTTTCTACATGTGCGAACAACCCTGGGTCTCAACGAAGGATATCGATTTACTCAAATTGATTGAATTAGATAAGCCCCACAAGCATATCAATAGGGCGAAATTCAAGCTACCTCTGAAAGAATTTAGCCACTCAATATTTCAGGTGGACGATGATCATTGGCGCCGAGTCCGTCGTGCCATCTCGCCAGCACTAACGTGAGTCTTATTAAACGTAAATTCTTCTGACTAAACTACTACACATCATTTATCTCGCCCCATATAACTAACTCTTCTAAACTTTATTTATCGTTATTCAACACAGTAACCATAAGGTTAGAAGTGATGAGGTTTCCTCCGACATTGAGCTAGTCCTTAGCCAGTTGATCGAAGGTCTTGAGTATAGATTTCAAAAGAGTGACGTTGGAGATGGTCAGAGATGCATCATTTGGATGTTCGTGACGTGTTTCAACGCTATACCTTGGCAGTTATCTTCTTGGTCACATATAAACGAGATGGCGAGATTGACTTCAAGTCCGACAAAGACAAATGGGTTGAAAATATGGAGGCCGCCGCCAGGTCGATAACGAACCCCTTTGTTGCCTTGTCGATTATGTTTCCATTCATTAGGTCACTATGTGAATTCCTGATTCAATTCCATGCATTGGGCAGATTACGAGATCAGATAGTGGATTATATCACTGAGGCGACAGATATTAATCGAGTGGCACGCGAACAACATCAGAAAGTACAACGAAAGTTGAGTATTGAGACAGGATCTCAAGAGAGACCATTCTGTGAGTTGAAGTCAACGAAGACCTTCAAGAGGCGTCTTGTGGACACAATAATTGACGCTTTCATGGATAAGAAAATCAAATATAACGATTTCATTGGTAGCACCTTGTTTCTATTGCTGGCTGGCTTCGAAACGACAGCCGACACTATCACATGCCTCATATGGCAATTGGCACAGAATCCAGATATCCAGGAGAAACTACGCAAAGATATAGAGAAAAAAACAACATCGAATCTGAATATCTTGGCTGGTGCATCCAAGAGACAATCAGGTGGCATCCGGCGGTCCCTCTGGGCACTGGCCGGATCTCAGGCGAGACGTCGTCGTTAATGGGATGTTTTTGGCCAAGGGAACTTTCGTTATGCCGGCCACATATTCAATACATCACGACTCGAGTATCTGGCCCGACGCCGATAGTTTCAAGCCCGAGAGGTGGCGAGATGCGGCCGACATACATCCGGCCGCTTTCATGGGCTTCGGACTTGGCCCCGGAATTGTGTTGGAGGCAAATTGGCCGTTCATGAGATCAAGCTGGTTATCAGGACAATGTTGTCAAGATATCGTATTGAAAAATGCAGCGAAACCAGTGATGGATACAATTGGTCCAGTCCGGGTTTGCTTTATACAAACTTGGACGAACCAATCAAGGTTAGACTGGTAGAATTGGAGGGTAACTAATTAACACTGCGCTAATTGATCAACTCACTCAACAATTGTTGTTGAATCAGCACGAAGAAACTTTCGTCTGTCCATTAAAATCTAATGTCTAAAAATTTAATGTTTCATAAACGTCTGATGTAGTGAATCAGAAATCAGATGTTTGTTTTTCTTGGGCACATCAAACAATAATTAATTCTCTTTAAGCTTCATTGCTGTTGTGCTGTGGGTATAAAGTTAATCTAAAAATAGCCAACCAAGCTCAGCTTCACCATACCCTGGGATTCCATACCAACTCTAAACATTGTTCTATGTTGACTGAGGTGAATATATTTTCAATTACCTCAATCAATTATAGTTGCCGGTTATTTGGGTTCGATATGGGCGAAGGAAGAAGTTGCTGTGTAACGCGCACTTCGTGGTTTGGTACACGCTACAATGTATTTATAAGGGTTGTTCTAGCGGACATTGTAACTTGGGGTATATGGATGATGATATTAGGTGTTCATCGGTTGATAGCTCGACGGCGACTGATTGTATTTCGCGAAGTTCAAATAACGCGGTGGCTCGGCTACACCTGTGGTTGTCAGCTGTTCGTTTGAATTCGATCGTTCGCTGGACTGTCCAAGCGGCCATGGCCGTCGCTTGCGCTTTCGCTTTCGCACGCGATTTTAGGTTGTCTCTTTCGAGAGTGAAAGCAAAACTGCGACTGGATCGACACCCACGCAAATTTTTAATCGAGAAAAAACATCCCATCATACATTAGGAGAAACCAAGGCTAGCTCTTTCAACTTGCCAATGGATTCAATTGGTGCCTACTGTTTAGAAATGATTCATTTATTAGAGGCTATCTACCAAATTAGACGCTTTAGGAATGATCAAATGAAATAGTATTGTAAAATAATTTATTGTATGGATATTATCTCAAGAATCTGCACTGCCATAGCGAACAAATGATCTCAAATATGATTATAATTGGACCATATTAATCAAAAGCATTATTGTTTTATATCGTAATTCTAATTCATGAAAAATAATGGATATCGCTTGTTATTTTCTTGTAACTTTGGATATGCAACTCAAGTCAAATAAACTCAAACAATGAAATCTAATTGATCAACGATTAATATTTTAGCAACAAAGATGAACTCGGGAGATAAAAAGCAGCCAATAAGAAAAGTAGACCAGCAACCTCTACGAAGACGCCGAGATCTGGTAAAACGCCTCAAACTAACAATAACATGACCAACAAAGACAACCAGTTGGCTGGACCCTCAACGGCTGCCAGTTCCAGTCGATCATCATCAACAACGACAACAAAACCCTCATCTTCCAAATTAACTTCCAAGACAACTCCAGGCAACAATAAGAGTCAGACTACCACTAGAAGGCCACATGGCCGCCCATTCATGTCGAACAAAAATCTCAATTCATTAGGGAGTTATCTAAAGATAGCGACGAGGCTAGTAACTCTAGTGAAATGGCCCAATCAACGAGTCTATTAGGTGATCATAGTTCAACCGAAGATTTTGGAAATAATGTTGTTGAGCAAGAGACGAATGTTGATACTGGTTATAGACAAAGTCAGGACACAGATGATGACGAAAGTTTCACATTATTAGAAACACACCCATCGGCGAAAGAGGCAATAAAACCATTGTCAGATGATGGGACCGGAATTGGTCGTCGAAGCGACGAAGAATGTCTACCTGAAGGATGGGAGCAACATACGGACAAAATTGGCCCATATTTTTGGCACGTGGCTGCAGGATTCATCCAGAGAACTCGTCCAACAGCCGATTTTATACCGCGAAAAGAATCACTAGTTTTGTATCATGACGATGAGGAGATCAATCAGGGATCTACTGTTCAAAAAAACAAGCTCCGACGAAGACGAATACTTTGAGAGCGGCGCTGCTCTAACAATTGCAGATGACACCTTAAATGATAACTCAATAACGTTTGTTGTTTATCCTCTTGGATCTTGTGAATTCGATGAGACACAATTAGTGTCGACGAGCAATACGAAAGCCATTCAACGATGCATTCTGAGGTTGGCGAATAGGCCAACAAAGAGGAGTCCATGTGCTGGGGCTTTGACCAACCACAACCACTGCTCATGAGATTGGTTGATAATCTCATACAATTTACTGATTTAAAGACTCAAACATTGATCAGAAGCCAGCCAATACCAACTATTAAGACTTGGGCAGTTGATGATGACAACAACTTTGCATTCGTTGTCGAGGAGAGTGCTCGAGATGACGAGGAAACAAATGGATCAAATCATGGCGAATTCGATGAATCGGTTGACGATACATTATTGCAAGCCCCACCAATGATGTGCTACGTATTTACATCAATGGATGATGATGATATGAGTTGTCGAGTGGCTACCAAAGTTAATGAGGAGATCCAAAATACAAGGAACAAATGGCAGACAAAATCAGGAAAAGCACTCGTTTACAACAAATGGTTGAGCCTCTCGCGAATGGAGACAACACAGATGCGGACGATGATCTCGATGATCTAGAGGAAACCAATGAGATGACAATTAGTGTTAAATTTATAGGCAAAGTGCAAGTCCCAAGGCCGACAGGTATCGATACTCTAAACTACGCCATCGACAAATGTCTAGCCGATGCAAGTAGAGGCCCAATTGAGTCGCATGATCACTTCTACTGCCACCGATATCGCTTCTGCCGCCGGATCGGCCTCCATTGATGGTGATGGCCACGTTAGTGAAGCGAAATATGAGGATAGTTCGCCGTTGGTTGATGCAAAATTGCATGTATCGCCTTCGAGTGTAATTGTAGAGAACGAAGCAACTGGCGAAATTATAGTGGAATGTCGTATTAGATACCTGACGTTCATTGGTATCAGTCGAAGAGATATTAGATGGTGTGCTTTTATAATGCAGAATACTACCAACAAGAGCTTTGTTGCTCACTGTTTCGAAGTTTATCCTACCTCAGCCAGTGTTTGTGATGCCATCCAGGCAAGTTGCATGAAGATGTACCAGAAGGTCGTCAGAATCAACAACGCCAAGCCGACGCCACCAGTATCATACCCAAGAGCTCGAAACTACGCGACACTCTGGCCAAGACATTATCAAGGATCAAGTTGAGCCCCATCTCATGAGACGAAGACGATGCACTTATTTTTCAATGAACAATAAATTCATTTTAGTTATCACTCAAATTGGTGATCCTTTTGATGTCAATCTGCAATGTCTCAAAACAGAGCCCATGTCGATGGTCTCCTTGAAATCTAACACTTGTTGAGTGGCCATTTCGAATGCGGATGGAGTCATAATCTAAGCGAAGCATTTGGATATATTTTCCCGGGCCTGTTGTAGTCTCTTGCACCCTGACTGGGGCACCTTGATTATCCTACGAACTGGCCAAGCCTAAAAAGAGAAACTTTTTCCATAGATTCAAGCATTTGTAGCTCGTTCACCCTACCAGGAGTCGTTCTACCCCCTTACCTTGATTCACCTGGGCTCTCGTTGTCCCTTTCTCAGCTCGTCTTGAATGTGCTGCGCCCAGCTAGCCTGATTGGCGTCTCGAGTATTTTCGCATTATTGACTGGCACTGGTGTCGATGGCTGGTGCTCCTACGGCTGCCGCTGGTTAAGGCTTGTTTGTTGTCCCTTGTAAGTGTGATTTGTGTTTCGTCCTTGTTGATGTTTGCCAATTTAGAATCAGAATATAAAATAGCATCTGGCTCACAATGGTACATTGTTGATTTGAGAATTCTTCTCTGATGAATCGCCAGGTAAATGGGATGTTTGTGTGAAAGGGGAATGCAACTGGTAACATTGACCAGCGCAGTTGGGTATGTGTTCGCTCAACCGCATTTCCTGTGAGTCGTTTCAGGCGCATTTACCAGTTGTCGAACTTTGGCCACTCTTGGCCACGAGATGTATGCAAATATGCGGGCTGAATGGATTCAGCTGGTAGAAAAGCCAACATGGAGCTGAACAGAGTGGCCAACCCCAGTCGTCGGCGAATCGGCGACTTTCGTCAGTCAGTCAGTCTATCGGTGGCGGCGGCTGCGTCCCAGATGATGGTATGGTATTAGTGGGGCTTTGTGTTTGGCACCGGCGCGTCTACTGCGGCCGCCAGTAGAATCGCCAGCCTGGTTGTCGCCGTCGCTGTTGTCGATCGCATTTTTGAGCGGCTCACCCGCCGGCAATTCGACACAGGAATAAAGCGCGCACACAACAGCGACAACAACAACGACAGCAACAGCGGCCGCGCCAGCCTCACTGGCGACAGGCCCAATGGGAAGAGTCACTCTGTCGGGTCCGGGCATGGCGACCGACTTAAATTGGCGGATCCTAAAAGTCAAATCGAGCCCGAGTGAATGTTCGGCAATCGGACACAAACTGCCCGCATACCGCGCGGGCCTAACGCGTACAACCCGTGCACCGCAACCGCTCTGACTCGCCGCACGCTTTGGCTACTGTTTTCGGTGCTCCTCCTCAAATCGTGCAGCGAATTTTTGCTGTTTTGTTGTCAATTGCCATTGAATAGGAACAGACAGACAGAGAGAAGTCTGGTTGTGTGTGAGAAAGAACGAGCGAACAAACCGCACACAGAACGCACGAATGAGGGGGAGCCGCGAACGCAATTCGCTGGCGCCGACGAATGTGGCGACGACGTCGGTCGCGCCGCATAATTAGACTGACCACTGACTGGATTCGTTCGAGATTATCCATCGCCGCCAACATAAACTCGAAAGTTTTTCCAACACAACCAACAAACATTAGTGGACCCAGACACGTCGTCGTTGCCGCCGCCGACCTCCCTTCCCCATCTACTTGACCTACAAATAGACACCAAACACCCCAATTGAGAAAAACACTCATACACAACTAATGTAATTGACATCAACAACTCTATTGACCATCGAACACGTCTATCACAAAACCAATGTTACTGACCAGATGCGGAGGAACGAGCGCGATAAAGAAAGACACGTAATTTTAATTTTATTGCTATCAACTCACGATCTCAGCCACATGAGTGCTTATTAGACACCTTTAAAACTAGAGTAACACAGTACTACTTATATATAGACATTCATATATAGATATTCGCTTAAATACATACAAGACAACAGATATTCATCAATCCAGCATCAAAATGTACAAAATAAAGAGACTTTTTATATATTCATATCATGTTGCTTATCTATCTTATATTTATATGCTCACAAACCCAAATACAAGCAACATCAAGAACTACCACAACAACAACAACCCCAATCAGCGACGAACCTACAGAAGTTGACTCAGAAACAGAGACAGAAACTGAGACAGAACCAGAACCAGAAACGACGACCAGACCACCACCAACAAGAACAACGACAAAACCAAAATCAACAACAACAACAACATCAACTCCTGATCTGTACGATAGTGGAAATGAAAACAAAGACTCGTTACATGTTTCAGATGAAGAGATCAAAAATATCATGATCATTTAATTAAAGAGTATAAGAGCTTGGCCAAAGAGGTTCTATTTGGTCTCAAGGGGAACGCCAGGTGATCCAGTGGGTTCACAATCACCAACAAGAGGCGGCTCCAAGGCCTATGTACCACGTGCAATGTTAGATGAATATATGAGTTTGCGTAATGAAGTGAGAGAAATTATTCCAGATGATAAAGATTTCATGGGTAAAATAGATATAGATGATTTAGACCAAACGCATGATGAAATCTGGACACAAATATACAATAAATATGGTAGTTATGATATACAAGTAGATATGGGCTCACCAGACGGAGGTATAAGATCCCATTTCAGAGGAGAAGCCACGCATAGAGCCTATATTACACCACAAAGTAAGTTTACATGAAATATATATTGTTTGTGATGTGATCAGTATATTTATATTATATTTTTAATGATACATCTATTATTCGTGAACTTTGGATCATAACACTAACCAAAATTCTTTTCTACTCTCTCGTCCCATCCAATGCTTCAATAATTAGGTGAGCCTGAGGATGTTCCTACAAAATTTGAGCCATATTTACCTCCCATATCGCGAAGTCTACAGAACCAAAAGCAATTTATCTCGGTGCATTTGAGATTTAATCTAAGTCAAGAGGTTTACACTAGACCAGAAGCAGCCGATGAACTCACAGGGGCAGAGTTATTTCTGGCCAGAGATAGACTATACGATTGCAGATTTCATGATTGTAATAATAAGCCCATGCCAATGTTCAAATCATCATCATCATCATCAACTTTAAGATCAAGAAGTCAAGATGAACGAAGATCAGACCACGATAGGGGCCAATATGACATGGGAGATCCTGAAAATATTGATCTGCTTCAAGGTGTTCCTCGTTATCAAAGAGTATATGTGTTGCAAGTGTTCGATTATGACCAATATGGTGAGCCAGTTTCCAAAATTCTTTCATCATTACGCATTGATACAAGTCAAACAACTCCCATAATATTCAACATTTCTCCAATAGTCAAATCGTGGCTAATTAATCCGAAGAGAAATTATGGTATCATAGTTAGAGTGACAAATGATGATCCAGTTTATGATAAATTAGTGGAACTTCAGAGGATGAGTAGACGACGAATGCGTCCACCCAGATCATTGTCTATTGGTAATTCCAACAAAACTACAACAAGTGTCCATATTAATGAGACAGATGTCGAAGGTCAAGCGAATTCTAGCCATCCATCCGAGATTCATATGTACGATTTCGTTGTACCACCAGAAGTGGCCGTAGCCGAGCATGTTAGATTGAAACGGACCTTTAGGGAGACAAGTGATAATGAGTACAGTTGGCTGAGAAAGCAACCCTCAATATATGTATACTCAGAAACCTACCGACACCTCTAGGAATCATGTGAAACGGCATAACATGAAAATGAAGACGAAGAGGAAGGGGACGAACAAGATAGAATGCAAGCCGATGATCCAGATGTAACAACGCGTGATTATATGTCAACCAGCAGCTCCACATCGTCCCCTTCAGGTAGCACCGAAGATGGCGTCACCATGACATCTAGTGATAAACCCATAAGTGCGCATCCTCTGGGTGCTGGTTCACAGAATCGTCATCGCGACAATGTCGTCAATGGAAGAAGATCATCATCATCGTCCTCCTCCTCCTCATCTATGAATAAGAATTCCGCTGGCAGAGGAGGTCAGTCGCAAGCGAATCCGCGGCCCAGAGGCAAAGTGAAGCCGTCGCCCCGTCAGGCCGAAAAGTGCAGCAAACGATCGATGACGATCAACTTCGAGGAGGTCGGCTGGACCAGTTGGATCATTGCGCCCTCTCATATCAGGCCAATTATTGTTCCGGCGACTGTTCTTGGCCCCTGTCAGATACACAGAATGCAACCAATCATGCCATCATCAGGCCATCTATCATTCGGTCGGCCGCGTCGTTCCAAGGTCTTGCTGTGCACCTGTTAAACTTGGTAAAATGGCCATTCTCTATCAACTGGACGGTATTGTGCAAATGAGACAATACGACGACATGATAGTTGAGGCTTGCGGTTGTTTGTGAAGGAGAGGAGAGGGATTGTTCGTGTTTTCAGCTTTTTGAGTAGAGACAAGATATGAAAACCCGAGAACGAAGTTGTTTTATTAGAGCTCTCGCCATGAGAGGATGATCCATGTTATTTATAAATGCCATATGTATATTGATGTTCGAATGAAATCACACATTACGCAATCATTATTATTATTATTATTAATATTATTATTATTACCTATTATTATTACTTATTATTATTATTAATGCTATTATTGCTATTAAAATAAAACAACCAGAGACTACACTCCAAGTGCCAAAGACCAAATCAAAATGTAATCATGTGTGAAATTGTGTATTTACTGCATTCATTATAGAGAATCAACAAATCCTGGATTTTGTTTGGATTGAACATATCCCATACGTGGCTCGCCTCTTGTTACTTTGAGGTGAGCTCATTTGCGCACTTTAGGTCAGTTGGTCGCAAATAGCAGGCGATGTCGAAAGTGGCCTCAATCTTCTCGGTCTGATTCACTGCTTCTCTCACCTGAACTTCGAATGTCGTCTGTGTGTCATGTGTCTGATGTTATTGATGGGCTGATGGTTTGGTGCTGTGAGCTTCTCCTATGAACAGCCGCATATGCTTGAATTGTCACTAATTGCTGCTTCTGCTGCTGCTGTTGTACAGCTAGTTAGTTAATTAGCCGGCCGGCTCGTCTATCTGATACGGCTATCCTCTATAATGCAGCTCACTGAATCTCATGGGCCCGCCCTTTTGCTCGCTCATCTTCACCTGCTTGGCCTTGATCTATCCATCTCGAGATTATCTAGTTTGAGAGATTGATCTTTCAACAATGCAATCATCTGTTGATGCATTTGGCTGGAACCAAATCTCACTCTATCGCCAGAGTCATTGACCACAACTTTTTCTTGTCTCCATCTAAATCTGTCATTCCACCTTCTGACC
The DNA here is from genome assembly GCA_020916435.1 of Oxytropis ochrocephala. NCBI lineage: Eukaryota > Viridiplantae > Streptophyta > Magnoliopsida > Fabales > Fabaceae > Oxytropis > Oxytropis ochrocephala. The sequence continues at coordinate 142,902 of JAJHUT010000131.1, forward strand.
TCGCCAGCCCATTAGATCTCATTGTCATGAATGAATCAACAACCTCAGTCGGCAACGGCTGCATCAACGACAACAATCGACTTGTATCGGGCGAGGTCTGTCGACCATTGTTTGTTGAATTCGGCTCATGTTATCTCATCATATCCTGGAGCATTTACACGATTCGATGGCTCGTTGGGCAGTGTTGTTCCAGCGGCTCGTTCATTGGAGCCGTGAAAAAGTGAAAGTTTTGGCCAACAACAGCAATATTTGTATCGGCCAGACAACTGACCAATCGAGAGGTCGATGGTTCTAGTGTGGGCAGGCCAAGCAGGTGTCATATGCGAGATGGAGAGAGAGAGAGAGAGAGAGAGAGAGACAGACAGACAGACAGACAGACAGACAGACAGACGGACGGACGGACGGACGGACAGCATCCCCATTGGAGCGACAACAACAACGACAATTCAAACAACGAAAGTCGCCGAGATACTGCTTGTGTCTCCTGATTGTCACTAGCACCTCGAACACAAGCAGATTGTTGTAGTTGTAGTAGTTGGAGTTTGTAGGAGAGAAAAACAAGCAGCTAATGAGGTAGCTGAGTGTGTGTGTCTTCTATGGAGGTTGCCAATTAAACCAATTCAAACACACTTGTTGTTGCTGTTGTTGTCTTGGATTGTATCGCTTCTTATACGTTGCCATGTTTGGGCTATATTTTTTCCCTCTGCCTGGCCGACTTGTGTCCACTCGTGCATGCAACAGCCTGCCAACTGTTGTTGGGCCGGTTCGGTGTTACAGGGCAAACAACAGTCGATAAGTGTCACTAGAAGAAAGTTTCGGCGACCAATCGCAATCATCATCGCCCTCGCCATGCCTTTGCATATCCATCTGCTGGATCCAAGGCAGGGCCACATTGACAATTGGTAAAAGTCGATTGCTCGGAACAGATACGGCATCTACTCCTCCATCGATGTAGTGCAGCTGGCCTAGCGGCAGCTTGCCTAGTTGTTTGTTTGTTCGACTTGGAGGCGAAAATTTGTTTAAAATCTTGAAGAAACAAATGCTCTCGGCCGGTGCGACGCCCAGTCCAGTTCGCAGATGGGCCAACTGCGAACTTGTTAGAGTTGCTATTGGTATTGCTGATGATGGCAATGGGAATGGCGATGATGTTGGCCATGCAAATGAGTATTGTAGTGTGCAGAAAGAAAGTCGTTTACTTGCTGATACTTGTTGATGCGATGCCGCATCGGCCGATATGCAGCAGCAGCCTTCAGAGCTGCTCGGCCGGCCTCCAGAGAGCAGAGGCATGAAGACGAAGAAGAACATGAAGAATTACATGAGGACGACGACGACGACGACGACGACGACGACGATGATGATGATGATGATGATGATGACAGTTAGGTGACAGACAGACAGCCAGCAGCGGCAACAGTTGGCTGATGGGTGAGAGTAAGCAGATGGGTTGTTTCTCTGATACGAACAAAGTATTGTAATATCGCCTCATCACTGAGGCGAGGTCAACTGGAGAGCAGTTTGTCGTCGCTGATAGATGATTGAGCGAATCAGTGTCGTTGTTTTGTTTCAAAGCCAATCAGTACAATGGACGACTAGCAGTAGCAATAGTGGCGGTCGTGTTTTAATTAAAGTTTAGAATCAGAAGAATAGAACAAAGAATGCGTGTGATAGAATCAAAGAAGAGACATGAAATATTGATCAAAAGATGAGAGATGAGCATCGAAGAGGAATCGAAATGAACAGAACAACAACAACAACAACAACAAGATCGAAACCAACATCAACAAGTAGCTTTAAATATCCCAATAGGAAGAAGATGCCACCACGTAAGAAGGCAACTCACCAATCAAGCCAGCATCTCATAGTTTGCATCTCCAAGATATTTATTGTATTATTTTCCATTATAAACTCGCTCCAACTAAACCACAACAACAACCATCAACATCGGCAACCTATTAGATATGACCAAACAACGTCGTCGGGCAGCCTCTTGTTTGCCGAGGCGGGCAAGGCGAGAAGTCCAAGTCCTCCAAGACGACAGTGATCGCCATCAGTGGGGGCGGCGGCGGCAAGGCGCACCCAGTGCCCGTCCCTTGGCCGGTGGTCCACTGCCACCACCACCACCACCACCTGAAGTACGTGCAGAAGCCCGTGTTGATCCACCACTGGGTGAAGAAGTACAAACCGCATGAGTACGAGACAGCCTCGGCATCGTCGTCGCAACAGGTGCGAGAACACAGACACCTGCCGGGGCCGATGATGGCGGCCAGTCCCAGCAATGCCGACCAAGGCCGGCAGCTCGCCTTCCAGATGCCCATGTCCATCCTCAGCAGGCGCTGGCGGTGGAATGGACCTAGCAAACTGCCCAACTTCGATCTGATGGACGGCAGCCAACTAGTGTCGACTATGGACGACCACTCGATCACCACAGACAAGTTCAACCGGCCCCCAATGTCCTGGAGCTCGTCCACTCTGGCACCACCACCTGTAGTCTACTCAATGGGCGCGAACTTTCCGCATTCGGCCAAATCGATTCCAAACAACAAGAAGACGTCGTCGTCTGGCGGCGGCGGCGGCCAAATGCCGCAGCTGACCAGCAAACAAATCGACAAGATCAACAGACGATCATGTCCGTGCAGAGGCCAAGCACTTGAACGGGCCGTTGGCCTCGTCGTCGTCGTCGTCGTCTTCAAGACATCACACGATGTCCACTGGGCCAGGGAAGAGCAGTAGGATTCCTGGCCCGATCATGAACACAGAATCCGACGATAGCTTTAAGGATCTCGCATTGGCCAACACAACATCGCCGTCGTCTGCCCTATTTGATGGAGGCTCAAACCTGTTGAGTCATCCTCAATGAATGGAGCCTCGTCGGCCAACTCCAACTCCAACTCCAATAGCGATAACGACTTCACTGAGTTCCGCGGACGGCCCGACGGCACGACACTCGTTCGAAGCACTGTGCCACCATCAGGCGCCGGCCGCAACAAGCCCAGTCACCCCTTCGACGAGTTGCACGACCAGCTGAGGACGAGTCGTCGGTATCCATGTCGGCCGATCTACAGGCCGGAGGTGAACAGCAACAGTTGGCCGTCCAGCTGGGCCGGGCCAACCAGCGCGAAGAGGCCGAGGCGAGGCGCGCCATGCAACAGATGTCGCTCGACCAAGCGACCAAACTGGCCGCTCTGAACGCCTTCAATCAGCAACAACAACTACAACTTGCTCTACCTGGAACTACACTCATGCCAGCTCGCCCATATTCTCTACAACCAAAACAGGTGTCTTTCCAGGACACACAGCAGCTGCAACATCCGGCGGCCATCTCGGCCAGGACAGCCACATCGATGTCCGAGTCGCATACGATCGACCTGATGACTCGACTGGCCGAACGCATGGCCCAGCTCGAGGTGAGGAAGTTGCTCGAGAACAACAAGTTGGCCAATGCAAAGAACCCAAACAACCAACAACAACAGGTGAAGTCGCAAGCGGAATGGCCTGCTCGAGTCCATCAGCTCGATATTCCACTCGCCAGTGCTGAAGAAGGACAAAGAGAAGGAGGATAAGCAACAACAACAACATTTTCAACCAGCAGCAGCGGTTGAATGGCGAGGAGCAAGCCGTCGCCTATGGGCGCAAATTCTTGCCCCAGAGATCATTGGCGGCTGCCAGCCAACAACAACAACAACAACCACCACCACCACCACAACCACAACCCTTCGGCCATATAATCACAGCCTCGCCACTGAACCTGAGCATACTGCAACCTGGCAGATTCCAGCAGCCACAGAATCAGCCGGCCGCCAGTTCGTTTCTCGTGGCCAATCAACAATTTCACAGACACCAACAACCACAAGTGGAGAAGCTCATGTCCGAGGCATCAGCACCTCAAATAAGGTGCTGGTTGACTCCCAAATCAACTGTTGCCAGTCCGGCGATAGTCAGCCGTCCGGCCTGGTGACCAACATGGACAAACTGGGCTCTTCTCTTGGACAGAAATACCGACAATCGCAGCAGCAGCAGCAGCAACAACAACAACAAGCAATGAGACAGCAACAAAGAGGCGTCTCGACACAGCAGAATGCAGTGGCCACCAGTGCAACTGGTGAGGAACCAAGAGCAACAGGCAGCAGTCGGCCATGGGCGACAGCAACAACGCTACGAGTTACGAGGCGAGCGCAGCGACCACTGCGTCGGCGGTGGCAGCCAAACTATGATGATGAGCCCCGAACAGGAGAGCCAATACTACAATGGACAACAGGAGCACCTGATTCGGGCGCAGCAATACCAACAACAGCAACAGGCCGACGAGCAGCGACAACAACAACAGCTAATACAGCAGCAACAACAGCAGCAGCACCAGGAAGCAAACGGCGTCAAGACCTACTACTCGCCCCAATCTTCTAACGTGCAGAGTCGATAACGCCCCCGAATCAGCCTTTGGAGGCCACTCGACAGTCGGCGCCCGTCCAACAAGTTGACAGTTTCACGACCATTGTCGAGCAGCCGAACGCACAAGACGACCTCATCACTTCTTATGGTGCACCATCGACGCCCAACTCCTTCGCAACAGCCAAGACATGCAGCAGCAGCGGCAGCAGCAGTCGACAAATGCTAATCAACAGATGCTCATGCCGGTCGAGCAGATGGCCTCATACCTGGAGTTTCCCATGTCGCCGCAGCGGTGGTCGAGCGAGGCCATGAAGTCCATCACTGGCGGCCAACAGCAAACAGTGGAGTCTGGAGGCAGCAAGTCGTCGGAGTCGTCGTCTAATGGCGACGATGAGGACAACTATGGACAGTCGACCAAGTCGGAGACCAACGAACAGCCACCTGGCGACGTGGACTCTCGCAAGCTCACTCACAAGCGGCGGCAGCGAGCAAGCTCGGCTCAGGACCCCTCGCAGCCAGCCAACGAGTTCATGAACCAGTACGAGATTATGGAGGATCCAGCGGCAAGCAACAGGTTTGTAGCGGACACATCGGCGGGCCAGTACGACGGTGTGGCCATGCAACAGAGCAACCTGATGAATCAGTTCGCCCAGCAGATGTACCAGCAGCAGCAGCAGCAACAACAACAACAACAACAACAACAACAACCAAATATGGGCAGTTCAGTGCCGCATGGCTTCTACGTGACTGGCCTACCGAATGAGGTTCCCTTCAGCCAGCAGTTCCCCTTCCTGCGGCAGCCTCAATCGCAGCAACAGATGTATGCCAGTTACCTGAGTCAATTCATCAGCCATACCTACAGCAGCAGCAGCAGCAGCCATACCACTTTGGCCAACAAGCCTCAATGTCGGCCAGCGGCAGCCCGGCTCGACTTTGCCACCAGTTCGCCTGTGGTCAACACGATTGGGGCAGCCACTCCAATGAGCGACATGAATCTGGCGGCCTTTCCGCCCATGTCCAGTAAGAGTGCAGCCAAGATGGCGCTCAAGGGCCAGAAGATGATGTCGCCTGGCGGCGGTCAGTTGGCTTTCACGCAGGCCCTCAATGGGCTGAGTATAACCAAACCACAGCAGGTGGACACCCTCCAGACGGCCACCAACGACATGAACCAACTGAGCAACTTCCAGACGGGCCTGGCCAAGTCGGTGGCCGGCCAGGCGAACAACCTGACGGGCATGTCCATGCTGACGGGCAACCTGCGCAATCAGATGCAGGGCCTCCAGCAGCGCCTACCGCAGATGCCCAACATCCCGCAGCCGCCCCAGTTCCCGAACCTGCCAATGCCCCGCCCGGTATGATGCAAATGGCCGGCCTGGCGCTGCCGTTCGCCATGGCTCGAGCCACCCGCAATAGCAACCGTTTCAGGAACAACCAGGTGAATGGGGCCGCCAATGGGGGCGGCCAGACGGCGAGCCGACCAGCGCCGGCCAACGTCTTATCAGGGCGCCACCAATTTGACGAATAGGCTCGTCCGTAATAGGCGCCTGCGTCCGCGCCGGCCAACCACCACATCTCCCTCCACCAACAAGATCTTTCGCCCGCAGTCCTCCTCGTCATCCAGCCATAGGCGGCCGCAAATGGTGCGCTTCTTTCAGACGGTGGCCGACGCGGGCCGCCGGCGGCCAGTATCGAGCACTCTGGCGAGTGCCGCCTCGGCTGCGGCCGCCATTCAGGCGGCCTCGGCGGCGCTACCCATCAAACCGGCCAGCCAGCCGACCTCAGCGAGCAATCGAGTGGCCGCGGCCGGCATGGCAGTTCTCACGAAGGCAGCTGCGGCGGCCGTCGCGGGTACGCCGTCGCCGTCGGTCACCGTCGCCAAGGCACTGCTGAAACCCAAACTATCGGACGGCGTAAAGGCAGCCTGAGGAGGCGCGAGCAAGACCACTCTGTTCTCGTCCACCATCCGGCCATTGGCCAGGTCGCTGAGGAACGAGGTAGACCACCAGCAACAGCAACAGCAATCGCAACAGGCTGATGATGGACCCATCGTTTTGGCCGGCTCCATTCCCGCCGTGGTGAGCGACGGCGGTGTCACGAGGTTCGCCTCCATGACGTCACCTGTCGACTTGTTGGCCAGACAAATCCAGCGCCACGCCCGAGAGATGGCCATCGTGGACAGCTACAACAGACGCCGCCGACAGCTCGCCGGCAAACCCCACGACCACGACGACTGGACGCGGCTGGCCAACGCCGGCGAGCTGCTTCGATTGAACGGCCTAATGAATGGCTCACCAACTCAGCACCTCCAACCGGTGATGGACCACCCCCACCAGCACCACATTCAATCTCCATCGAATGAGTCTCACTGGATGTTCAACAGAACCAACCAACTGCAAAGACAGCATCAGCATCAGGTGGCTCCCTTGGTGGCCAATCACATCAACCTGCTGTTGTTCACGGCCCAGAACGTGACGGGCAACTTGTTGCGTCTTCGGCCAGATCTGGCACTCGCTGCAGGTCACCAGACAGCGGCCGCACCTCGAGGAGTCGACCTCAACCGAGCAACAACAGCAACCAGAGGAGGCCGTCGTCAATTCTGGCGGTCCAGCCGAAGATTCGAGTCGGCCAGGCGAACCGGCCGAGACTGGCACCGTTCGACGGCAGACGGAACAGCCGAATGGACCTCTATCGGTGCCGACAATCAACAGGAGGCTCCGGCGGATGAGCAACGACAAGAGGCTAAGCAACGAGCAGCACCCGCGCCAGCAACAGGAGAACAAGTCGGCTCTGCTTCGAACAGTATTCAATCCACCGCCCCAATCCAGACGACCAGCCACTCGCCGCCTACGCATTCAAGCCTCTAGTGGTGGTCGCTGCACCACAGCCGAGCACCAAAATTCCGCCCGGCGCCATGTCAGCCGCCCCAACAGCAGCAAGTGGCAGCCAGTGGCGGCCGTCGCTTGGATCAACAACCAGCACTCCAGCAGCAGCCTCGAACGGTGCCAATCAGATGCCCCAGCAGCAGCAGCAACTAATCAAAGGCCAGAGGATGAGCCAGCTCAAGATCAGACGCTCGACGACGGCGCCCAGTCGGCCGGAGCAGCAGCACCATCAGCAGCAGGTGGCCAGTCAGTTTTCTGATGATAGTAATTCCATTGACGACAGGCTGGCCAATGAATCGCAGCGGATCTCGTCGCTGATGATCCCAATACCAAGTGAAGGGCCCGCAACAGCAACAGCAACAACAACAACAACAGCAACAGCAACGACGACGACGACGACAGCCACCAGCACCACCACCTTGAAGCCCACAACGCCAGCAACAAGTGCCCGGGCGGCGCCCGTCTACGAGCAGATTGTGACCATCATTCCAACGCCGTCGACCTCCACCTTGGGTATGAGAGCGCCAACTACGCAAACAACAGGCCAGCCGCCGCGGCCGATTACGTTCGCGGGATCAAGCTGATACGAGGCGTCGCCTATCCTTTGGCCGCCGCCCACCAAGAGCGCCAAGCTGCCGGCCGAGCAGGCGCCCACAGAGACACTGGTTGGATGATCATCGGGCGGCGCCGCCGCCAATTGAAGTGCGCTCGATTGGATCATCGTTGCGCCCAGGAATGCACGATAATCGACAAGATGGCGGATGGTGATGATTTATGTCATTGTTGTATTTGCGGCTAATTACAGCAAACAAGTGAGCAACAACAACAACGACAGCAACAGCCTCATAACATTGTTCTTTGTTCTCGTTTGATAACATTAACAAGAGGAGAGAGAGAGAGAGAGAGAGAGAGAGAGAGAGAGAGAGAGAGAGAGAGAGAGAGACAAAGGAGACGAGAGAGTCTTTTGTGTCTCGCAACTTGAGTTTGTAGTTTGTACACAGTAAAATTGAATTGATTTATTATATTTCAATCGATCTGTAGGCCCGAACGGCCAAAATTGTCACATAATAACATTGATAATACTTGTTGATGTCGTGAAGGTTTCGCGCTCACAATGTTGTTTGCAAGCAATTTCTCCATTGCTTGGCTGAGTGTTTTGAGATTGAATTTTTGAGTTCAACAAATGAATGAATGAATGAATGGACGACTCTCTGATCGGTCACGACACACAAGTGAAAAGGTTCGCCTGCTGCTCGTTCGTGAGATACTCATTCGATTGGCCTGCCCGGCTTGCTGTTTAAATTGTCATCATGTCAACACAACAAGTGGAGGTAGTCCGAGTCGCAGTCGGAGTCTGTCTTCTAGCTCGACGACCAAACGCGGCCACTTTCTCTGTCTCTGTCTTGGCAGCACCCAAGCCTTGGATGGATGCGACGTTGCAAGGCGAAAGCGACGTTCTTCTTCTCCATGTTGTTCTTGTTGTGCCGTCGAAACGTAACCGAAACAACAATTGAATTCAATTCAATTTCACTCGAGTCTATGCGGCTCGGCCAAGCAACAAAATTGCTTTTGGTCTCGTCCAGTGAAACCTAACGGAAAGTAAAACAATTTGCTCTCTGCTTCTACCACCGAGACTCCTCGCCGTGCTTATTATCACTATTATCATCATCACCATCACGGCGTCGCCTTTGGCTTTCAGGTGAGGAAGTTGGCGGCGGCGGTGGCGGCGGCGGCAAATTATCGCCGCCCCGACGTCGAGGAAGTGGCCGCTGACTCCTACTGATGGTATTGTTCAATCTGTCGGCCAGATGAAGCGTCGATTTAAACACATCAACACCAGCAGTTGGCCGGCGCCGCCGCCGCCACTGCCACTGGCGCCCGAAATGATGAGCTCCCAGCGCAGCAGAAGCAACGCCACAACAAGTGGCATATGCATCATTCAGAGAGAAGCTGCCCGACCGCCTGGCCGTCCGGATTGATCGGACATTGATTCACAATCCATTCGCGTTGCACCTTTCACTTGAGGTGTGAGTTATTAATCAGGAGACAGTATGCTCTTACATTTAGATGCCAGCAGATTAGATCCCTTCGGAGGCCATTAATTTACTCTAAAGTGAATAATTGCAATCACATAAAGCAAAGAAGTTCTCTCAAGTCGAGTCGAGTCGAGTCTACTCGAATGAAATCAAATGTAATCATTCAAGCAGTGTTTAGTTATTATTATTTGTTGTGATTTAAAGGCATAAGCACGAGGAAGAGCCACCATTCAATTTGATAGTTTGAAGAAGAGTCTCAACTAGAGACAGCAACTAAGAAGCCATAAATTAAACTAAATCCCATAGAAGATTCGTCCAGATTCCAAACAGAATGAACGCCAACATACGAGAATCGACTCAACATTTGTAGTACAATAAAAGCAAACTCAAGCAACAGCAATAACAACAATCAACTGTCTTGAGGAAAAGTCTTGTCTCGTAGTATTCTTGCTATTAATTAAGGTAAGTTACGAGAGCCAAAGAGAACATCGTTTGCATTATGATGCGCGTCCTTCGAGTGGTTTCAGTAGAGAGAGAGAGAGAGAGAGAGAGAGAGAGAGAGAGAGAGAGAGAGAGAGAGAGAGAGAGAGAGAGAGTGAGTTGCCTCTGAATTATATGTGTGTGTTTACTTTCCATTGTGGGAGTTGGAAGAACACATTACTGGCACGTCCAATGGCTTGTGCTCGGTTGTTTGTTGTTATTATCATTATTATTGTTGGATAGATTGGAACCGTAGAACAGTTAACGGATGAGATAAGACACGCCACTTTGCCAGGCTACATATCGACGAACACCCAATTTACAATGGCCACAACTTGTTTGCCTTCGTCCGTCGAGCTCGCCCTTTCTAGAGCAACTTGTTAGCTTGTCAGTATGTGCGTGTCGTGTAAACCCACAAGCAAATGCAATGATCATTCAAAAGACTAAGAGGGCAGAGAATTACGTTCACCTGGCCAGTTTATGAGTTGGAAGCGCCATTTTTAGCCCAGTTTTATTCACTGCATTTCATCATCTAAATGGAAGGTGTAAGGAAGGCGCGCGCGAGTCCATGCTGATAATGAAAGGATCGAGCCGTCTTGTCGTACGTGTCAATTCAAGTTCAGGAAGCAACAATTGGCCGCTTCCTGACCGTCGTCGTCGTCGTCGTCGCTTGTCAGGTGTCTTTGGTTGCCTTTCGAGCCAACAATACAGGCCAGCCGAGGGGAATGTACAAATAGTATTGGGTGAAGCTGCCAGTTGGAGAGGAAACGAATGCTAATATGTAACATTTAACTTTTCTTGTTCCTCCTCCATTTCCTTCCAACTAATCAATAAATAAACATCACAACAACAACAAAAATTGGCTCATTCATGGATGGATATCCGGCCCGCGAGGAGCAGATTCAGTAGAGGCCCAATAGATGTTGTTTACAGCAGATGTCCAACAGTTTTAGTTAGCTTTAATTACCATATTCAACACTAAAATGGATACTCCAACAACAACAACGACAACGAGGACGAGGACGACCACAACTAGGACAACAAATCTACGTCACCATAGCAATCATAACAACGAAGGACACCTGAAGGGTCAACAACCGGCGACAACAGTAGCAGCAAACACTAACTCTATCAAGATCAAACTGGACCAACTGAATGCCTCAGCCGCCAATGGACGAAAGCAATTCTCGAGCTTCATTCTGTTCTTATCTGTAATTATATTAGTCAACTTGTGTCCTTCCAATCAGACTTTGAGGGCCGCCACGACTATGACCTTCAGACATCGTCATCGTCATCGACCAACGAACATCAAGAATATTTAACAAACAATCAACTTATCGAAATGTTTCCCAAGTTTAGCCAATCATTTTATCATCGCCGGCCTCGTCATCGCACACCCTCATCGGCCACCTGGACACCTGTCTCGAGTTCGTCAAGCTCATGTTCAAGAACCCAATCAGGCTGGGCAAGAGGACTACCCGATTCACGCAAGCCGAGGCTCGGGTGCTCGGCAAGATGGCAAAGGTCTGGTATATCAAGAAGAAGATCAAGAAGTTGAGCAAGAAATTGAAGAAACACACAATTGCAGTGCCAGTTTTTACGGCCATTCCCATCTATGAGCACTCGTACTAGTAAGTAATATTAATATTAGTCGCTCTCTTGGTATCCACTACTCTCTCAAACCTCGTAAATATAATATAATAACCGTTTCGCATACACTCAGCCCCAACCTCATGTAACTCACGTGACTCACGGCGGGATGCATCACGCCGCCAGCTCTTACTCGCCGACCCTCGCCCAAGTGGCCGCCACCAACAACCTCGCCACCACCACATCGGCGAGCCAACAACAACAACAACAATTGGCCACCTCAGCCAGCAATAATCATCAGATTGCCAGCTATAGGATGGCTCCAGGCGGGCCTAGCAATGGGCCTCATCACGGCCACCATCCAAACCATGCGATGTATCACCCGGGCCCGATGCATTCGGCTGGCCAGATAATCAACGCCTACGCCCCTCGCCGGCCCTCTACGTGGACGAGGCAGGCGGCCTCTATGGCACCTATGGAAACGCCTATGGCAGATACGATGGTGGCTACCATTATTGGTGATACCATATTGCAAGCATTGGTTGCCGCGAGATGTCTGTTTTGAGCTCGTGTTTGACCATGGCATACAGGTACATGTAGGAATCGTCTGAGAAGACGAAGACGACTACCACTACCAACGTCGAAAGTTAAATAAATTGTTTTTCACTCAAAGATTTGTTAATCGATCGGCCTGGTCTGATGTTGTTCAAACTTGAGCTGTTCTTTTATTGTAATCGTTGATGTACTGTAATATTCAAAAATATCGTCACATCCATCGATATCTTACGTTAATGTTTGTCCATTTTGCCTGACCTGTAAATGTGAATGTTGAAGGTGAGTCACTTTCTCTCTAAAATCGGTGAACGAAAATCCTCGCGCACACAAAAAACATGTGTGTCTAGATTTCATGAATTAGCGCACACTAATTCCCTTAATTATATGCAGAGCTAGCGTCTTTATTTTGGCAATCTCACTGACGACCAGACGGGCAGAGACCACTTTTCGGTGTGTTGTTGTCCAGCAAGAGCAAATAACAACAACAATTACTATCTAAATGTTCAATCATCATCGTACTTACTAATTATGTCTAGTCTATTTAAGGCATTCAAGAACATAGCTAAAAGTGGATCAGGCGATAAACTAAGCAAAGCCAGTGTAATTAAGACAACATCATCATCAACAACAACAAACGTCAATAATAACAACCAACAAACAATGGCAACTCAGGTGATACTAAACAATAGACTTAAGATGCCTGGATTGGATTAGGCACCTTCGGCGTTAAGGATAAGCCTCTTTGCTTGAAATTATTCAGCCAAGCTATTGCTTCTGGATACAGGCTCTTTTGACACGGGGACGCTTGTGGGCAGCGAGGAGTATATTGGAGATGTTGTTTATGACAAACTCAGTAGTCGGGAACTCAAACGAGATGATATATTTATCGAGACCAAAATTGCCCCTACGAGCATGGAAAGGTTGGAACCAATAAGGCGGTCCACGAGTCACTGAAGAGATTGAAGTTATCATATTTGGATTTGGTTTTAGTCCATTGGCCAGGTGTGGCGAAGACTCCACCGAATGACCCCAAGAACAAGCAATTGCGTGCCGAAACATGGCAGGAGCTCGAGAGTCTAGTGTCTCAGGGCAAAATCAAATCAATCGGTGTCTCTAATTATACAGAGAGTCATCTAAACGATCTACTGAGCTATTGTAAGCTCAAGCCTACTGTGAATCAGGTGGAATTTCATCCGATGTGTTATCAAAAGTCATTGTTGGACTTCTGTAAGAGTAACTCCATACATTTGCAGGCCTACTCCTCGCTTGGCTCATCACAAGGCAAACCACCTGGATGGACTGTTTTATTCAACAATGATATCGTTAAATCTATTGCCTCGAAACATAATAGAACCATACCACAAGTTTTACTCAGGTGGGGCCTACAACATGATTGTCTCCTCATACCAAAGACATCTAAGGTCGAGAATTTGAAGCCAAATTTGGACATATTTGGTTTTACTTTGGATGAAGATGATATGAACAAGTTAAATGGCTTGAATCAAGACAAACATTTCTGTTGGAATCCAACAAATATTGTTTGAATCAAATAAATACTAGGTGATAATGTATTTGTATCGTCATATTTAGATGCGTTTCAATACAATTAAAACCACAAAAAATGACTAGAAAGAATCAATTTTCCTCCAGATCCTTTCCAATTTGTTTGATATCTGAATTGATCTCTAATTTCCGTTCTAATAAAGATATAAGCTTGATTAACCCCTTGAATGGCTTCCTTCCTAAGAGATCTATCTTGACTTGTGTCGCATTGAATATTGTCTAGTTTTAGTATACATCTTGTCAGCATTTCGTCTAGATACCTATAATTCTTATCGTTCTCTGTTGTGCCCCTCAAATTGGCTTATCCTTCCGACGAGATCATTGACCTCGGCTTTAGTTGAATCGATCACATTTTCATTGCTTGATTTGTTACTGTTTTGTTTATGGCTCATATCGTTGTTGTTGTTCGTACCCGATCTTGAACAATTAGCACTACCTAGGAATTTATTATGGTTGCTCGAGTTTGTTGTTGTTCATAGACAATGTTTGTATCACCACCGAGATTGTTTCGAGGGCTATTGGACATCACATTAGCCTGTCTTTCCTTGCTCCTACAATTGCCCATCCTTTATAAGAGTCACCTGACGGCACATTTCTAATGACAATCTCTCATCATTGAGTTGTATGTGAGGCTCGAAGTTTGAATATAATTATTTATGAATTGGATTAAGCGATACTCTAAAATATATGAATATGATAAGTCTGGATGAGTTTATAATTTCGACAATTTTTATCTCTTTCAGATTCTCTTTGATGAACTGTGCGATCAACTGGCGAACGAAGCCGAACACCACGCATTTGCACGCGCGTGTTGTGTGACGAAATTCAATGATGCCTGCGACAACAAACCCCCTCTCATGGACAAAAAGAAGAAATGAATCCATGGATTTATAATTATAATTATTATCATTGGGAACATATAAGTTATTGTATATTCAAATAAAAATATATTTATTTTTGGTTGTAATCAGCCAAAATGTGGACTGCCGGCATCAGGCAAGTCCACAAGTCATTGATCAAGCGTGATACTAGCGTGGGCAAATTGTGCAATGAAGCCTTTGATATTATTAATGAAACAATAAACTTGAATTCCTTTATTACGATTTGCCAGGATGAGGCCATCGAGAAGGCCAAACAACTGGACAGAAAGAATCATTTCTCCCGAGTCCATAGAGAGTAGGCAATTGATTGAAAAGCAACTATTGTACGGAATTCCCATATCAATTAAGGACAATTTTTGCATCAAAGATTTATTGACCACATGCGGCTCCAAGATGTTGCATAATTTTATACCTCCTTACACGGCGACTGTAGTGGAAAAGTTGAACAAAGCCAACTGTATCATGGTTGGTAAGACAAATATGGATGAATTCGCCATGGGATCGAGTTGCACAACCTCTCATTACAAGCATAATGCCAATTATTGGAATTACGATCGGCTGGTCGGCGAGAGGCCCGGCGAAACCAATGCATCTGATTGGTTCATGGCTGGTGGTAGCTCCACAGGTAGTGCAGTTTCAGTTGCATCAGGTGCGTGCTTCGGTTCAATTGGAACCGATACAGGTGGATCCACTCGTCAGCCCGCCAGTCTCACTGGAGTGGTGGGCTTCAAGCCGACATATGGCTTGATCTCCAGATTTGGCCTGATTCCACTCGCGCATTGTTTGGACGTTGTTAGTTTGCTGGCCAGAAGTGTGGACGACGTCCATGTGATATTCGATACTGTTGTGGGTCAGGATGACAATGACCTAACGACGGTTAACCACAAGAATGAGCTCAAAACAACACCTAGGTTACATGAATTGGACGATCTCTCATCATCAGTTAGAAAGATCCGAGTTGGAATACCAAAGGAATTCATTAGCAATGAAACTTATCGGGCGATGTGTCTAAACATTTCGACTATCTACTAGAGCGAATCTCAACAACAAAGATAGGAAATGTTGCCTTTGAACTAGTCAATATTGATCTAACTCATGCGCGTCACGCAACAGAATGTTATACAATCATATCGACCGCCGAGATTGCCTCTAATATGTCCTGTTACGACGGAGTCAAGTATGGATTATCGCTGCCAATAGCTGACGACAAGCCCTTTGATCGTGACTCCTTTTTCAAGGCTAATCGTGACGCCGGCTTCGGCTCGAGGTGAAAAAACGCATCCTACTAGGAATTACTTTTTATTATCGGGCAATGAGAAAAGTATCTCGAGCAAGCGTTGAGGTTGAGGCGCCTAATCAGTGAGGACTTCTTGAGAGCCTTCAACGAGTTGTATATAGATGTGATAATGATGCCGTCGACACCGACACCTTCGGTTAGTTATGGAGAATGGTTGCAAAAGCAGGATAGCAACAAGCTGTTTTGGAAGATTATTTTCTAATACCATCGAATCTAGCCAATTTGCCATCTATTAGTTTACCAAGTGGACTATCATCATCGAGCCAACTACCACCGGAGGAACCCAATTGATTTCGAATAGATTTCACGATTTAGATCTTTTATCGATCGCGAATTTCTTCGAGCAGAATATACTTGACAAGAATCTGCATTATAAGCGTAATAATTAGGAACAAAATAGGTTGAAATGTGAATATAAATTGTGATTTATTATTAAAGATACTAATTGTTAACTATTGTCGCTGATAATTATGATGATGACGATAGTGAGTATGATTATGATTATGATGAATTTGTTTGAGATATTCTTGGTATTGTCGTAGTATTGTTTGTTGTGAATATAGTTGTTGTTGCTGTTACATTGTTCGTCATGGTATCATTGACTCCAACATGAGAGACGGATTTGATCGATTCGAATCGCCACTCATCCTCATCGTACAGGTCTCTCGTCGGGATAGGCCAGTCTGCTTGCCCTGGGCCTAGTTCTAGACGTGGGCGCGTCTGATGTTGAGCCACCAAGTCTGGTTGTTGTGGTTTGATGCTGGTGATGATGATGATTCTGTTGGCTTGGCTCGCGGTCATAATATAAATAGCTCAGGTCTTGGTTTGATCTCATGTGATTGCGCTGGTGGCTCGTTTGCGTCGACGGAGGCTCTCGATCGATCTCCTCCGGCGATGAAACATCGGTGGTCTGCAATCTCGACAGCCTCGACTCTCTGACCGGCTCCAAGTCGAGGCTCGTTGAGTTCCAAATCCAAAGGCCTGATGATGATCACGTTGTTGTTGTTGTGATCTAAATCTGGCGAACCAGCTCGTCGTTGGTTATGTCGCCATATAGATCTTGATTTAACGGCAGATCATCGTCGAACTGAGTGGCCTGTTGTTCGACAATATCTCTGATCGAGTTGACCTCGTCGGCGGGTCTGCATGCTGTTGATGGAACGAGCCCGACGAAGATCGCTGATGGGCACAATTCTGTTGGTGGTGGTGGTGGTGGTGGTGGTTGTTGTTGTTTGTTATTGTTCGTTGGCCGATAGTTTCGTCGTTGGCGCGTAATTCTCGCATTGGGCCCCGCCTGATACTGATAGTCATTGTTGAGAGAGCGCGGCGACGACGAGTCATAATCTGAGTCGCCATAGTCGTAGTCCCGAGAGCGACTATTTCTACTGGCCTGAGCCTCGAATTGTTGGTGTTGGTGCTGTGAATTTCTGCTCTTTATTGATCTCGATCTACCTGGATAGTTTTCTCTAAACACAGAGCCGCCCACACTTCCACCATAGTCGGCAAAGTTGGGTGGTCGTGGTGTCTGGCGCGCTGGCCTTGTGTTGCGTGATGATTCGAGGACATCGTCCGCTTGCGTTCTCCCGATGACACTATATAATTATTGAACTGAGGCGTCAGTGTCATCTTTGGCTGTTGGTAGTGGCCACCAGAAGTGGTGGACATTTGCACGGGCAGCAGAGGCGCCATCGAGGGGAATAACAACAATAGGCAGAATCTTGACGTCACCTCCGCCTTTGCTTGCAGGTGCTTGCTCCATCTGGCCCATATCGCCGCCTGTTGAATCGCCGTAACCTCCCGGATGCTGATGGTGGTGGCCCATCGCGGGCGCTTGACAGGGACGGTAACTGTTGTGGCCCATAAAACCGCCCCCTTCAGCTGTGGCTGAGGCTGAATCTTTGGCATTGGCTGCAGCAGGTAGATCTTTTTCACCTCTGGCTCGCCCTCATCAATGTGTTGTTGTTGTTGTTGTTGTTGGTACTGATGATGGCCCATAGATGGATGGGAAACTTGGCTCCTGGCGGTGGGCCGATCAGCATAGGAACAGGAATTGGGATTGGCATATACACTGGAACTATTTTTGTTTTGGGTTGGGTTGGATTTAATTGAAGAATAAATTTTCAAGTTAAGGTTAGTGTTGTTCTGCCATTAACAATTAACAATAGCCATAGATAAATGTAGTAATGCTGGACGATCAACGTGCCTCTATGGCCTTTGATTTCGTTCTGGATGATGATGTGGCCCTGGCGGCCGCCTGGCGAGAAGCATTCAGTTGGGTAGTGGATGTGATTCAAGATGGGATTGTAAGTAAGCCGAGGAGAGGTCAAATAAGCTGAAGCAATTGGGAGCAGAGTATCATCTGATCTGATCTGATAGGTATAAGTTACCTTTGCCTTTGCCGCCCGCCTCAACGTGGCGATTCAGCCAGCTGGACAGCAGCACGCACATGGTCGTCGCCAGTGGCAGGCCAGCTCGAAATATCAGTATCATTTCTTATTGATGTTCTTGTTCTTCTGGTCTTGATGAGATAACCAACAAGTGGCATTGGTGTTCATTGATGGCCCCTATCGAGGGTTGTTTCTGTTGTCTTACTATTCTTGACGATGTTTTAATTGTTTGCACTCTTCTATTATTGTTTTCTCGATACATTTCTGAGTCATTAAACCTCTCCGGAGCGACTCAGATTAAAGGAACACTCGCCAAAAACAAAATTCCGACAAACAACACTACTTCTCGACTCATTGAGGAAGTCTCGTTAGTTTGTCTAGGTGGCTGAGTGAAAAATCACATAAAAATCGATTTGACAGTCGTCTCCGGTGATGAACTGAATCCAGAGTGGAGCTTCTCTGTCTGTCCTTATGTCGTCTCCACCTTTCACCTGTTTAAAAGAATATATTCACGATAAGAGAGTAAACATCGACTATTGAAGCGAACTGGAAGCAACCATAATCAGCGACAGACTGAGTCTCTGTCTGAAGCGAAAGATAGGCTGATTTGGAGCGATCGAAACGAAAGTCGAAGATGCCGGTTTTGGTCCAGCGAATTTAACATCTTCTAAAACAAAGAGAACAGCACACTGACGACTTGGGCGCACTCACCTCTCTGCAGGTTGCTGGCTCGATCGTCTTAATAGATAATCTCATTATTATATGTTAAACGCCTGCCTGAAGGTGTCTGTCTAAAGTGAGAGTTGGCCCATTAATTGGCGGATAGTTCGAGTGGATCCCATTGGAGCGCATATTTTGGCAGTTAGTCTGGAACAAACAATTGACTTGACAAGAGAAGTAGCCGGAATTTTCGTCTCACTCCAGACTCACTGGCGAGTGGTTTCTCACTTTAGATGCTCACTCAATTAGAGGCAGCGCCCATAAGCCATTTGGCTTGGCTTGACTCGCCTTACCTGCCACCTCATAGACTAATTAAGCCGCCAAACCGAGATGAGAGGCTCGCCGCCGCTGCCGCCACCTGCCCTCCTCGAACGGCACCCCAAAGGCAGACGAAGCGTAACAAGAACAACAATGCGCAATGCTCAAAGATGTAGTGGACGGTGGCGGAGATTCTTCGTTTGTTTCATGGCGAAACAAACATTTCCGAAGAACCCATTCGAAGAGCCTCCACTCGTACAGGCAGCCGAGACGTCAGGATGTGTTTAGCTGGCTCGGCTTGGACCACAAACATTTAATCGACTTTAGGCGCCTCACGAGAGTTGCCGATCAGCCAACAGTAGACTGGCTGTCGGGTCGGCAACTGAAACAAACAAAGCGCCCATCCCACGAACTTCTCGACAGCGGTGATTGTTTGTGTGTTGACGAAAGGGGCTGTGATTTCAAGATACAATGTTGTTGTTGTTGTATCGTCGGCCGATGTAACAATTAAGACGAACGAATGAGTGTTGTTGGCCTTGCTCGTCGTCGTCGTCGTCGTCGTCGTCGCTTGAACATGAAGCAGATGGATTGTTTTGGGTTAATTGCATCTGACCGACGATCGAAAGAGCAACTCGTCGGAATAGTTGTATTGGTGGCGGTGTTGTAACAGCTGAGGGGAAATACAGTTACAAGTATATAACAGGACGGCCGGCGCCAGATCCTAATTACATTTATGGTTTTGGTCAGCCATTACAATAGTGGCCATTAACGAGCGACTGGCCGGCCGGAACAGAATGTGGAGATCCACGAACATCCTGTCGTTCGGGCCGTGCCAGTTTGCTTGACACATAACAAGCCGTCCATCGATCTATACAATCATTATATCATCACATCCAATAGCAGCAACAGCAGCAACAACAACAAGTGGCATGGACATCGTTGTTGCTATTGTTCGTACCTTTGCAGTGGAGTTGGCCACTGCTTGGCTGATTATTATTCGACTGCACGGCCCGCAAAAGAGTCGCCATGAATCGGCTGATTTCGCCGCCAACTTATCCTCTTAACAGTGCAATGGTATTCTCTCTGGTCTTACAATTAGCCAGCTTCAGTGGGGCCAGCCAGTCAGTTGTTTATTTATCTGCATTTCTTTTTTTTTATAAATAAAAATACATTCCTCTTCGTCTTTTTCAGTTCACTCGGCCACCACTGGTTGTTATTTGTTGTTGTTGGTGGTGGTGTTGCAGCTCATTTGTAATTCAGTTAGCCGACTTTCCAGCTCTCCTACTTTCTCTCTCGATATCAGACATCCAAAAGTATTTATCTTCTTCGCCGATTGACCAATGAAGGCGAACAAGTGCGTTTGTTTTGGTCGCCTCTGCAGCCACCGCCGCCGCCGCCGCCGCCGCTTTCTTTTCATTGAACAATCGGCACTACGACAATGAGGCGAAATCACAGATCATCTAACGTCGGGCGCCCGGAGAGACGTAGAAGTGCCCTCGCTTTGTTCAAGACTATCACATCATAGCAACATTCAGCAGGCGAAGGATATTGGCGATTGTCAATATGCAAACTAGTTTGAGAAACAACTTTACGCAATATTATGACATTAACAACGACACCTCCATTGATTGCGAGCACCTGCAACATACGTCAGTAGTCGTGCATCAAACTGAGGCCCTTAGCACGCATCATCATCAACAACAACAACAACACGACTTGCCTCCTTTTAATCAACAGCACTTCAATTACCAACAACATCACCCAGTAGCAGCACCAGCTCAGCTAATCAATGTTGGCACAGAATATCAATGCTTTTCAGGACTGAACGATAACAACAACAACAACAGTGGCAAGCAACAAGTCGCCCAACAAGTGGGCCTCAAATAGTCTCTACGATGACCATGCGCCAGCCTCGTCGGACGGCCCAGTCCAGGTTGCGGACGATGTCAATCAGAGTCACTTCTATCGGCAGCTGCCGGCGACAGTGCACTATTACGAGCAGCAGCCCTCTGGCGAGGACCACCAGTTGCATTCCATCAAATACCTGCCTTGTCAGTCGGCCGAAGACTTCCCATCGACGAGTTGCTCGCTGCCATCAAGCACTAACTCCGCTCAATGGCGACATTCTCACCTCCACAGGTCAGTTTTACTTGAACCCACCGCCTCTGACTGATCATTCGAATGATTTCCTCCTCCAGCAGCAGCAGCAGCAGCAGTGCGAAGCCCCTACTTTCCTTCAGCACCAACACCAGCACCAGAACTCGACCAGTAGATTGCAAGAGAATGTCTCGAGCAAGACCACCAACTATAACCTACATCAGCTGCAATATGAACAACAACATCTGATTTATCAGACAAATATTGATAACAATGTGGCCAACGAAGTGCAACCAAGCGGAAGTGCGGCCATCTTCCTCTTGACAATCAACACAACCTGCTCACATCTCCATCTCCATCATAATCATCCCCATCTTCATCAGACGCCGCCGGCCACCTATCACTTGCTTGAGACTGCAGACTCCTGCTGTGAAGTGACAAGGCAAGACCACAACAACAACCTCGCTGCAACCCTCGACGGGCCGACTACAATCGCCCCCGACGACAGCCAACTCCATCTCCACCACCATCAGAATGAGCTGCTGCAGCATGACTTCAATCAATACAATGTGCAAAACCACCTCCGACTACATCATCACCACGACGAATCTCTACGGACAGATAAATCAATTATAGCGACAGCATTCAACACCCATGTTGATGATGGTAACAACTACAGTAGCGACCACCAGCCTCGAGCCGATGGACAGCATTCGGCCTACATTCACGCTGAGGAGTCGCAATCTTCAGCCGCCTCCACCTCCTCGAAGTCGTCGTCGTCCTTCTCTACCTCATCCAAGTCATCAGATTCGTCGTCATCGTCGTCGGTGGCGCCCAGCGAACTAGACTCGCTCGCCTCTCAGATGACCCGAGACGAAAAGAAGGCTCTCGAGGCAAACATTCCACTGAGCTACGATGAAGTTGTTAACCTGTCCATTGATCAGTTCAATGAACAATTAACCAAGCACAACTTCAGTGAATCAGCTCACTCTCATGAAGGACATTCGGCGGCGAGGCAAGAACAAAGTGGCCGCCCAGACGTGTCGGAAGAGGAAGATGGAGCAAATATCGGTGTTGTCGCGAGAGGTGGAGAACCAGTTGAAGGTGAAACGGCGTTTGCTGTCGCGTGAGAGGGCCAATTGATGGATCAACACCACAGACTACTACAAGATTATGACAAGATCTATGCCACTATCAAGGAGAGAATGCAGGGCCAGCAACCAGCAACAACACTTCCATCTGCACCAGCACCAGCACCAGCAACACCATCACCTGGGACAAGAACAGATGGTGGCTGTGGCGCACCAACAACAATAATAATAAATGGCTTGACTGTGAAGTTGTCTCCCACCCTCTTCTTGTGGTTGTCCTCGAAAGGGTTTACATAAATCAGGCTTGTATGGCTCCAGAATGGGCTAATATATTCGAGATAACAATAGGTCTTCACTTGTTTTTATTCGCACTATATGTTGCACTTAATGACTACTGTAGTTTCTTGACTAAAACTTCATTGATCTCCAAGCATGACTATAGTTATTTGTGATCACATACACACACACACAAAGATCAAAAGATTGAAATATAATTCTCTATCTTCTGACGATGCTTCTGAGATATACACTCGGAGATCCAAACAATATTACGTAGCTCTTGCTCTTTCAATTTGAGAACTGAATAGAACACTCCATAGTTGAACTGTTGCATGAAGGCGTTCACGTTCAGTCGCACTTCGTACTCGGTGAATTTGTCCTCGAGAGTGCCGACGTCAGGTCCACCGGCGCTGGCTTGGCCATCAAATAATACCTTGTATTGAGTATAGAAATCGGCAACCTGGCGTACGTGGTCATACTCCTCGGCCTTGGCCAACATGGCCAGTCCATATGGATACAACAGGCCACAGGTTGGATATAATCTGGCCCTATCGTCGCGTGTCAGGCTACTGTCGAGCGAATTAATGGTAATGTTGAAACAGCGACGGTCCGCCTCGAAGCCAAGTATTTCGCACATTATCTCGGCAGTTGTTCCGCCCAAACTCTTGCAAAACTCATAAAATGATTCAATATATGACTTGAATAAACCTATTTCTGATAATTTCAATATTGAGTTCGCTCAAATCCTGTTGATTGGATACAGTCGACAAAGAAGGGCGCCAGAGGTGTGTCAACGATCACGGCATCATACAATTCCTCGGGCGTTTTGGGGCCACATTGACTGCCTCCATTTGGTCGTAGAAGCTGCCGAGCGGATGGCATTTGGTGACTAGCTCATTGATGGGTCGATTGTTGACAATACCGGTGATCAATAGGATAACATTGTCGATCATATATGAATAGGTGATATAGTCAGGAACGTGGACAGGGGTGGTTTGGCTTGGTTACGTATGTGTAGAGATTCTAACACCAATTTATCTCTCAATCTTTCCTCGATAAACGAGGGTGTGATGAGTGACAGATCATTGGTAAGGTAGCGGCATAATCTGTATTCTGTAGATTAAGTTTAACATCCTCTAATGTTTCACATTGGATTAGATTCTCATATTCAGATTGTTTGATGATAGTGTCCTTGAATCCTCTAATTAAACCCTCAAAGTATCCACAGTCGACATTAAATTTTGTGGAACTAAACATGGCTCTAATAAAATAGTACTGTGCAATAGGAATATTTATATTATCATATTATATATATATATTTGTAATTAGTATGGGCGATGTCCGAGACCACCTCAAGCCGTAATAGACATTCGTGTGTGAAATATTTGTTTGTGGTGTGAGGTGGCCCAATATCGGGCGAAGAGGGTGGCAACGGCGCACCGGCGCAAACCTAGTGTTGGCTGTGCGGCGGCCGCTGCCCCGCACAGGCAGGCGGCTGCGTGTTGTCTGGCTGCGAGCCGCCGTCGCCGTCGCCGCCTCGTATTGTCGGTGGTGGTTGTCGTCGAGGTTAGTCTGTCGGGCACACAGCACCAGCGACAACTTGTCGCCGACAAGTTCGTTTAGCAGCGAAAGGGCAGCTTGTTAGCGCACTTGTTGAGCCCCCACAAACTAACACAGTGAGTCGGCATTGCTGCCGCCGCCGAGAGGAGAGAAAGCGGCAGCAACGACGAGTAGCAACAAAGGCAGGAGCAGAAGCAGCTAGGCAAGTGGAATGGCGGCGGAACGAGCAGCAGAGCCAGCGGCACCATCGGCAACAAGTGGTCGTCGACGTTCTGGCATTTTCCCCAAAGGTC
This sequence comes from Oxytropis ochrocephala, assembly GCA_020916435.1. NCBI lineage: Eukaryota > Viridiplantae > Streptophyta > Magnoliopsida > Fabales > Fabaceae > Oxytropis > Oxytropis ochrocephala. The sequence goes on from JAJHUT010000131.1 coordinate 167,257, forward strand.
GTGGTGATTGCCTTAGTCTGGTTGATGAAATTAATACACACACACTCACACACACACACACACATCACTCTCGCAGACAGACACTTGTGGAAGGGGCGGAAAGAAGAGCGAACAGGCAGCCTGGCTGGCTGGCGAAGGAGCCAGAGAAGAAGGAGAGGGTTGTGAATCACACAAGTTGTGATACTACTAGAACTTCTTGTTTGTTCTTCGCCGTTCTCGCTCACCATCATCATCAATTTAATGCATGATACAGGCAAGTATGGTAAAGGCCGACGACGCCAAACATTGGCATCGCCACATTCATAGTCTTAGCAAAAGATATAGCACTTTTATTTGAATGATATAGATACTACATATATAGAAACATCCAACAAACACACAATACTCATATAATACTCAAAATCATGGCCCAATCATCAAGAACAAAACCATCACAATGCCAACAACAATAAGCAAGCAACAACAGCACAAGAAACAAAAAACCAGGACCAGCTGGCGCTGAGAAAAAGTCCACCCCAATGATTGTCGAAAGATTCTACAAGATGCCGTGATAAATATGGCCATCAATGTTGGTTTTAGCCAATACGACAAGCTGAAGTCGTCGAACATCACTGTTGGCGAGGTGATGTCGAGGAACCGAGGGCTGGGCTACCTTCTCGTCTGGCAAAAGGTCCAGCGTGATTGTTGAGAAATTCAGGAGCCCCTGAACAAGGCTGACAAGCTGGCCTGTGAGACATTGGACTTTGTTGAAGATAAGATTCACCAGGTGAGTCATCACGTTTTAAATAATTCTCAGCAGATATCACAAGAAGCAACGAATGGAAAATGAACTCTCAAACACCTACACGAGAAAATATAGTGGATTACAATTAATTATGGTTCAACAAGACATTACTATTATTATCTTTATCATCATCATCACCACCACCACAACCACCCAATTGCCATCAGACCACAAGATGTGTTACCCTGCAGATGGCACAAATTTTTAGAACTAATAAACAAACAAGTAGTGTGAATGTATTTTGTAATCAATAATTGTCGCTACATTTCATTTATATTGATCACTTCTTTAAGTCGTCCAACTTTGAAATTGTTTTAAAAGCCAAACCAGAAACTCGATCGGCTCTGGAACGTCGTTTCTCCTTGACCTCTCACAGAAGGTCTGGCAATTACGACGAGAATAAAACTACTCCAAAATACAGTGGCGCTTCGCCTTCCCGCTGGTCCGTCGCCAATGTGTCCGGAACCTCGCGCCAAATCAAGGACTGAACACTCCAAACACGTTGCCGAGAGCAGTCACTCGCCCTGGGCGAGTGTTGAGTATAATGTAGCGCCATCTGACGACAATGTACCTAGTCAATAACTAGTATAAATACCAGCGCAACACAATGTATTGGCATTCATTCAATAAATAATACCAAGTTAATAATTTCGTTTGTAGTTAGAGTAGAATTCTGTTTAACACGACATGGTAGCAGAGGATGGTTACGACTATCAAAAGTTAATCAAGTTTTAGAATAATAGTTAATAAAAAAACAAAAAAATCAAAAGAATCAAATCACACCTTAATGAACAATTAGAATCAGACATATTTCAATTAACCATTACACCTCAATCATCAATTATATTTTAAAAACAATATACATCATCACACCTTATTAGTCGACTAATACACCATTACACAACACATCACATCATTCTATCTATACAGACATTAGACATATTTTAATGATATAACACTAACCCATAACTAATACTAAAAAAATCAACTATCCAAATACAGCTGTCCGAACTCTGCTTAAATTCGCAATTCAAACAACAGGTTAACAACAATTTAGAGATCCAAAATTCGAGATACGAGGAGTCACGACGTCAATAATCACAATATCAGAGACCAGTTTCTTTAGACCAATTCAGACCAGAAAGGGATATCCAGGTGAACTAATTAGGAATTTGTTTAAGTCTATCGAGATCAGAGAAGAGTAAGTAATCGAGATGGGAGATGAAGTTGAAGTTAAAGGTGAGAAGAGCGGGCTAAGTGAGGGTAATGGAATGAGGCAAAGTATCAAGCCATACTCACAAGGTAAGGGACCTTTATGGATCCTGAAACTTACTTGAGTATAAAAGTCACATATTCTTGTTCCTTATGATCATACAATTCTAATGATATATATCATAGCTCCATCTTTTGAGGAATTTCTGAAAAATCACTCCAAAAGATACGGTGTACCACTACTTTTGGTACACTACATTTGAAAATCTCATAGGGTGTATCAAAAAGAAGTGTTCTCATCTTGAACCACTGGAATCACTTTTTCGATATTTTCCTGGGAAATATCATTCCATACATCTCTGGACGCATTTCCGTGAAATTTAAAAAAAATTTTTCTAGCCAAAATCCAAGATTAGCACTAGGTTTATCATAAATATGATTTTCTGGTGGTAATAATCACGTTTTTCACGCTTATCTAGCCAAATAAAAATGATTGAGAGAGTTGGTGGGACGACATAACATTATTTACATCAAGACTGTACTCTTTTCTGCTAGCTATCTTAACTGCCCAGCTCATCTTTGCGGCGTACTACGATCTGCTGTGAACTCATCTCCGCCACAGCCTCTAGTGTACTTCGAGCTTGGCTGCACCATAGGCTCCCTACATGCTCCGGATTTGTAGATTCCACCTCGCCAACATTGAAGGCCTTCATATAAAAGACGCTCCTGTGAGGGCGTGGGCAAGCTCTCATTCATTGGCGTTAGCTCGCGCTGGCTGGCACTGGCCGGCGTTGGCTAGCGCTACTTCGCGCTTCGTCGGGCTATCTCGCGCTGCCTCGCGCTAGCTCGCACTGGCTTGCGCTAGCTCGCACTGGCTTGCGCTAGCTCGCACTGGCTTGCGCTAGCTCGCGCTGGCAACGCGCTAGCTCGCGCCTGGCTGCCGTCGGCTAGAGTTGGCTAGCGTTGACTGCCGTCGGCTCCCGTTAGCTCGCGTTGGCTCCTATCATCTCATATTGGCTCGCGGATGGCGATGCAAATTAACAAAAAGTGAGATTCGATATAATAAATTCTAGATTATATATCAATAACAGGGAAACAGGTAAGTATTGAAAACAACAAGACCAGAATGAGGGAAGGCCAAATCAATGACTAGAAGAATAAGAATATCAATAACAAGAGCATTAATTGTGAAGGACGCCAAACAACAAGAAAACCTACATGAACCAGAATTGTAACCCATTTATATGAACCAACGCAACAATAACAAGATCAACAAGCATAATAATATCTAACAACAAGTGATGAGACAAGGTAGTTGAGAGAAATACAAGTTAGTGAGAGAGATGCAAGTTAGTGAGCAAATGAACAACCAAGATAGACAGTCAATGGTTATGAAAGAAATTGTACAGCAACATGGCATCAAAACTCAAGATAATCTTATTATTCACAATCTTCATTGGCCAATCGACTGCAAGACCATTACCTGGTGACACATTCACCCCAACTTCTACAACTTCAAAACGTATGGGACCCAGATCGTAACGATGTCAGATGATGAATCAAATGAACCCACAGCAGCTAGTTCTGGCGAGAGTTCAATGGATAGCTGGCAATCTCCATCGAATTCCTATCAGTGCGACATGGAAATGGCCGTTGATACCATTGAAATTGATACAATAAACAATGACACTGAAATGATCGCAGAACCATTTAGTGTTGCGCTACTAAATGATATTGCCGGTGGAACATTGTCAAACGAAGAAGTACACAAGGTTGCTCTCGATTGGCCCAGATATCCACACCTCGGCAATCTAACGCAATCATTCCAAGATGCCGCTTCGGATCAGACATTGATCAAACAGCAAATAACATGTATAGATGGATGACACAGAGTGAGACAACAACAGAAGCCCCATCTCAACCAGTTACCATATCATCTCAATCTAATCAAGGGACAGACTCAATGTCTAATGATTATTGCGAAAATTATGTATTCAATTCGAATCGAAGAAATATCGGTTAACTCGAAGAAAAAGTCATCGAGATGGTTGATCAGAAACAAAACAACAAAAAGTATCAAGGCCCAATATAAGTGGTTCCGCCGGAGGATGTTCCAAGTTACAGGAGATGCATCAGAATTGGGTAGTAATCATCTATATAGGATCAGAACGATCAATGAGAATGTACGTGATCCAGGTTAGAGAGGCTCGTTCCAACGGTCAACCTGTTCATGACTACATGTTGCAACAATGGGCCTTGCGTAGAGCCGCTGACTTGAATGTAACCTCGTTCTTCAGGCGAGTTCGACATGGTTGAAGAAATTTAAGAAAGCGTTATGGTATTGTCTCTCGGCAAGTAACAGATTACAGTAGTACTTTTGAAGAGAAAGACTGGCCATCAATCGATGCTGCAATCGGTGAATTTCTTCGCCAATATCAACGACTTGACAATTATTTCATTCGAAGACTCATCTGGAATTACGACCAGACAGGTTTCAATTACGAAATAACAAACAAGAGGACGTTAAGCTGGAGAGGAGAACGGGATACTGTTCTCGATGTCAACAACAGGAGTAAGACAACACACTCTTACACTGCTCAACCTATGGTATCTAGAGATGGAAAGTTTATTGGAAAGTTATTATTATGCTTGAGAGAACCAACAGGAGAATTTCCCCATCTAAATTGGCATCTATCAAAGCGCTCGAAGAAGTACAAGAATATCAAAGTTGTAGCCAGCAAATCCGGGAAAATGACCAACAATCTGATGGAAAGATGGGTGAGAGAAATTTTATTACCTGCTATGAGAAGAGCAATGGATGATGATGACCAAACAATCATTGATTCGGATTCACCATATCATACTGATGCAGAAGATGACTCGGTAACAGACGATGAATATCGACCTGATTTAGATGACAACGAATGCTTCAACAATGCTTACGATAACGAATCTGCTAGCAGCAGCTGTTGGGATCCTCCTTTCTCTAGAATTTGCGATCGTCGCGCTGGCGTCCGTGCGAATAGTGCATGCCGGGAGAAACCGAAAATATTATTGATAGCAGATCACTGGACTGGCCAATCAAGCTCAAGATTCAAGGACCGTTTGAGGAGAGAAGGAATCAAGCAGATACAAATACCCAAACACGCAACCGACACACCAACCACTTGATGTTAACGTCAACAGACAGCTGAAGAAATTCGCCAAACGAACTACAGAACGTGCGATATACGACAGAGTAGTGGATCAGGTCACTAGTCGAGAAGGTATCATGAATTTCTTTTCTTTATAACTGTATAATCAACTTGTTAATGAACAATATCGTGACATGATTAGACACGCATGGCATAATACTGATCGGACTATTCTACAAGTGAATTGAGATCAGGACCGCCTGTTAGAATGGTGCAAGAGATCAATTTTGACTTTAATGCAACAACACTCTGCAGAAATGAACTGCACTCGACACGCGTATATTAAATGTGCACATTGTGTGGTAAGCACTTATAGCTTGCAACATTTCCTAGAGCGAAAATGTTTCCATGATGATCCTTTGACTACATTTGATGAAGATGAATATAACAGCACAGATCCATCCCCATCGACATCACAGGGAAGTGAAGATTCACATGATGAATTGCGAGCTCGTAGAGCTATTTCATTATGATGGAACAGTGAACGAACAAACGAATTGGAAAAAAACAAGTGAGATGTTGGAAAGTAAACGCAACATATTAAGTGGGTTGAACAAATTGATGAAAAACAGTGAGAATCGTATTTAGTAATAATACTATCATAATCTATGTGAAAATAGATGGTTACTTTGAATTTTTTAAGTTTCGGAATAATGTGTAATCGACATAGAAACTTCATTAATTATATTTAATATCATTTAGATAGTTGAAATAAAGTGAAAATCCTGAAAATTCGGGCAAAAACGGAAAAAAAGAGGGCGTGTCTGTGTATCATTTTTCGCCTATAACTTCTAAACCGATCAAAAGATGGGGCCAATTTTCCGGATATGAGATCAACGGTTAGAAACGAAGCATTTCGATATATCACATGTGCCACTTTCCGGAGACACTAAAGGTCCCTTACCTTGTCAGGCATTGTCCTGAATGGTAAAACAAACTACGCCGTCTGGGCTTACACCGTCAACATCTCACCTAAAATCGATGCAACTGGATAAATTCATCAAGGACTCAAGTAGTGACAAAGAGCCTGGTAAGGAAGAGGCTATGTCATTCTTAGTTTTATCTCTTAGTGAAGCAGTAGCATGTCAGGCTATGCATTGCCAGACACCACATGACTTGTGGGAGTACTTTAAAAACTCCTTCGGGAAGAAATCTTCTAATGTCAAGCTAGAATTGATGCAAGAAGCTGATGGATATCCGGTGCCAGAATGCATCGGAGGTTCCTCAGTTGATCAGCAAGGTCCTGACTATTAAAGGTCGGCTACTCTCATTAGAAAGTCAAAATGGATGATTCGGCCATAATTAGTGTATTCATGAAAGCGTTGCCGACTTCATTCAAGAATTTTCTAGAACAGTGGACCATGTTTGATACGGATAATCAGACTTTAGAGGTTTATGGAAAAATTACAAGAGAGAGCGAAAATGATAGAAGATGATGAAAAACATCAAGCCTTTGTGACTCAGTCTAGACAGGTTGCGTGGAGGTCGTGGTGGCTCCGGGCAAAGAGGTCGAGGTGGAGGAATGACAAACGCAAGGTTCAATCACTTGAACCAACACGTAGTCTCCTCACAAGATGGCCAAATTGCCGCTGGGCCAACCAAGCGCGACAATAATTGCAATTATTGCAAGAAGAGTGGCCACTGGATTAAAGACTGTAGAAAATTGGCCTGGAAAAGGGCACATGAAGTAAAACCACCGGGCCATGTCGTGCATGGCTCAAGTGGCTGGTGAAGTTCCTTATGTAGATAACCCTTCTACTTGGATTGTCGACTCGGGGGCATCGTCCCACATGTGCCTTTACAATTTCCAGATAATGACAAATTATAGACATTTTGATAGAAACATCCTTATCTATCTCGGAGATCAGTCAACAATAGAGGCTGAAGGGATGGGGTGATATTCATACACCAACTATCAAATTAGAAGATGTCTTTTATGTGCCAAGAACCAAATATAATTTACTATCTTTACCATCTTTAGCCGACGATGGCTGGCGGACCTTTCAAATGCGCGACCGCATTCAATTTCATCGTGGCGGGGAGGTCCTTTGTTGCCAGAAGAGTGGGTGGCAGTTATGTAGTCGACCTGAACAGACCAAACTCTTGAGGACAATTCAAGTAGAAAATTGTTTCATGGCTCTGAAGTAAACCACGTCACTAATCAGATTCTATCGACCAACACCAGACGAATCGACGTGGGTGGTCGATTCTGGTCACTTCTGCCCACATGACAGAGTGAATTCAAGTGGTTTGTCAACTATCACCAGTTCGTCGATCGATCTGTCGAAATACGACTTGGCGATGGCTCGTCCATCTATGCCACAGGAACAGGCAACATCTTCACGACTGTTGTTAGGCTGACAAAAGTACTTTATGTCCCAGACATTAAGTTCAACTTGTTTTTCGATAGCAGCAGCTACTGATTGGGGACTTCGTTGCTATGGGCACGCCAACTACATTGACTTTGCCGACAAGCAGGCATTATTTTCCGTGGAATAAAAGTGGGAGCTACATACTTAATTACGTTTAAGATAACATCAGACAATAGAGATGTTGCGCTACTGTCGGCGGCAACAATAGAAGACTGGCATAAAAGGTTTTCCACTTACCAGTTGAAGTTATCAAACAAATGATCAAAGACAAAACAGTTGACGGTCTTCGCCTTATCAATGAAACCACCGACAGATGTACTGATTGTTCTCTTAACAAGTGTAAGAGATCATCACATGGCTCCTGCACTACTCCTGTAAAGTTGACAAAGCAGGAGTCGCTCTTCACTTTGATCTAACAGGACCAATTCCAGTTAAGAGCCTGGGTGGCTCTCAATATGTCATTCATTTGTCGAGATGAGTACTCCCGTTTTCCTTAACTTGTTGTCTTAAAGATAAGAAAGGGTAGTTGACTTTGTCATATACGTCATTAACCAGGCGAAACTACAAAGCAGGCAATGAGACATTGAGAATAACATCTGATAATGGTACTGAGATAAACAATGATAGAGTGCGAATATACACTCAACAGCGGGGATAGAACATGTGAAGTCTGCCCCTACACGCCACAACAGGATGGAACTTCAGAACGAGAGATCAATCAATGATCAAGAGGTGAAAGCGTCATCTTGAATGGTGCCAACATGCCTGCTGAGTTATGGGCTGAAGCTGTTGACGCAGCAACCTATGTACACAATAGGTCAGTCCAGTCGTCAAAAGGCCTGACAAAACACCATTTGAACTTTGGCACAACCGAAAGCCAAATGTTTCTAATCTTAGAATATTCGGCCAGCAGGCAAAGTGTTCTCAAAACAGATAAGAAACACAAGTTCGATGTGAAGGGAACTCTAATGAACTTCGTTGGATATACAGATAACTTCCATACTTATCGGTTCTTTGAACCAAGTTCGAATCAGATCGTCACGTCATGCGATGCTATTTTTCTTTCAAAAATAGGATTACCTAAACCAAATGATGAGAGACAACGGAACGAACTTACAAGGGGTATGATCAGTTGAATAACTTTGTTCATAATAATAATGAACCTATAGCTGGACCAAGTTCTGCTGTTGATGGTGGACCGAATTGCGGTGATAAAACACCAACAAGCATACAGAACATCTTGAGCTACAGTAATTCATATGACAAGGAAAATTCGAACGTAACCAATGATAATAGAATCAGTGGTGATGAACCTATTCGGCAAGAGCCTCAGAATGTTAATGAAACATCCGAGAATTTTCTCAGTATGCCTAATGTTGAACCAGATCAATCGCGATCAGATTCGATCATAGATAATGTTGAACTGAATCAATCACAAACAAATTCAATTGTAAATAATGGTGAAACAAACCAACAAATCGGTTCACACCTAACCTCGACACCAAAAACTTGCTGGGCTAATTCTTTACCAACAATTTTAGAGGACACAATTAAAACAGAAACCCTCTATTGAGCTCAACCAACCGGTGACATTTGGGCCTTCTGACACCACCCTTACCAACTCAGCCATTGAATGTTCTTCGACCAAAATCTCTTAGTCCTCCTACTACTCCTAGAGTGGAGACAACTAGTACAAGACCACAAAGACCTAGACAAATAATCAATTACAAAAAATCTAAATGATGGGAAACTTAGACTAAACAAAGGTCACTGGAATCTTTCGGCCCAGGTAGGGTCAATGATGGATGAGTATTTACCTAGAAATTACTCTGAAGCCATGAACTCTACAAACGCGCCTAAGTGGAAAGCGGCTATGGACTGCGAAATGGCAGCCATGAAGCAAAATCAAGTTTATGATCTAATAGATTTAAATGAGTCGACCAACGTAGTCGGCTGCCGCTGGGTATTTTCCATTAAGAAAGATGACAATGGGTCACAAATTCAAAGCGAGACTGGTTGCGCAAGGGTTCACACAGCAATTTGGTGTGGACTATGATACTACCTTTGCACCAGTAGTTGTTATAGATTCAGTTCGTTTTATTTTGCACTTATTGCTAAACTTGAATTGCAAATGAAGCAGGTAGATTTCTCGACAGCTTTTGAATTCAGATATCGAAGAAAATTCTCATGAAGGAACCTGAGGGTTATGCTCTCGGTGGCAACAAAGTCTGGCTTCTCAAGAAGAGCATCTATGGACTTAAGCAAAGTCCACGCATGTGGAACAATTGCTTAAACAAATTTCTTCTAAGTTTAGGCCTATTAAAGCTCTTACCGACGATTGCGTCTATTACCAACTGGATCCTCTGATTATTGTAACTATCTATGTCGACGACTGTATGTATCGCAAGTAAAAATATGAATTTAATAGACTACATTGTCAATCAGTTTAAAGATAGATTTAATATTAGACAGGTAGAATCAAACAAATTTATAGGCTTCGAGTACGCAAGAATTAAAAACAACATCTACATAAACCAGAGATCATATATCATCAACATTCTCAAACGCTTTGGTATGGAGAATTGTAACCCAGCACCAACACCTATTACAACAGTACACAAAAAGAAAGATTCAACTCCTTTGTCACCCGACATTCCATTTAGGGAGGCAATTGGTGCACTAAATTATCTATCAACACATTCTAGGGCCAGACATCTCGTTTACAGTAAATTTATTAAGTAGACAAGTAGGCAATCCAACTCAATTAGACTGGGAAATCACCAAGAGGTGTTTCAGATATTTATCTGGAACACTCGATCTATCCATCAAATACTCACCAGACTCCTTACTACGAGAACTCTGCCTCTCCCACTGATGATTGGTTATACTGACGCTGATTTTGCGGGTGATGAATCGACACGCAAATCAACAACAGGCTCGATAATTCTAATGCAGAATGGGCCTATCTCATGGAAGAGCAAACTTCAAAAGCATGTCGTTACTTCCACCACTGAGGCAGAATTTTTAGCCATCTCGACAACATGTAAAACAATTTCCTGCCTTAGAGATCTAGCAACAGACCTCAGATTACTAGATAATGAAGCTGTTCCTTTGCTCTCTGACAACAGAGGCGCAGTGCTCATCACCAACAACAACGCCAGTGCACAAAGGACGAGACATCTAGGGGCCCAGCTCAATTTTGCTAGAGAGATGAATGAAAGGAATGTCGTGAGCGTGAAACATATTAGAGCCAATGAACAAATAGCCGACATAATGACAAAGCCATTATCTATTGAGAAATTTGCTATCAATAGAAATAAGTTCATGTTCATGCTCTCATTAATATGCCTAAGTAACTACATGCCTGGCAACAGACATCAGAACCCCTCTAAACAATGTCGTCTGGCTGGAGACTGATCACTATGTCGAAATCGGCCGGAAAAGTTTTGCAATCATAGAGCAACCTTTGATCGATGTAAACAGTACCGGAACACTCTAAAAGAGATGAATGGCCAGCCACTCTGAGAGACATAATGACTAGGTTAGTAAAAGAAGTGTGAAGATTTTCACGATCGAGTCTACATACCAGTTCTTAACAGGTTAGAGACAGCTAAGGTCAAGCAATCAAATCGCTTTCCGCGCGAAGCCAGCGGCCACATGGAAGGAATCGGGAGGTTCTATATGCCCACTCTGCTGGAACATGGGACAATATTATAATCCTGATTCGGCATACAACACTGTTTGGAAATTAGAAAAGACTGTCAACAATCATACACGAATTATTCAAAATTATAAAAGAGCAATTAGATATCGCTCACAACATTAACAAAAAAGACAATCGATAGTGCAATTATTACATTAAATCAAACTCAAGATTCTCTATTAGAAAACGACAACCTTAACTCCAATCACTTCCAGAACTACTACAATCTGTCAGTACAACGAATATAGACATTCGTCGTGATGCAAACCTACTTACAGATATTATATTCGGCATGGAGCATGGTTATATTGATACCCACGCCATGGTCAAACTCTATCCTCACCTATCACTACTAATTAACATCCCCCATCAGAGACAACACGGATCCAAAAGTTCTGGTGGAACGAGTATGGACTTCATTAGATTTTCAACTATCAGTTAGAGATCCTAATGTAACTTTTCATAGGGCAGTCATATTTAAAGAATGGCTAAACATAAATTCATATAATATCAAATCTGGACCAACCTTTATCATGTATAACAAGACAAATAATTGCACCAGATTCTTAGCCGAACCCTAAAGCCAAGCAACTATTCATCACCTGCTCTAAAGAAAATCCGAACGATGGGCAGCCAACCGATATCTATAACAAATGTTGTGGTAGACGATATCAACCGAATTGATGAGACTGAGCCTATGTTTTTAATCACGGAAAATGCCAAACTCATCAATGCTTTCCCACAATGTGACAATCGAATACTACAGACCCATGCAGGGCAAGTCCTTTTCAGTCCCTCTTAACTCGACCATACAGATTGAAGGACTATACCATACATTTGAGATTATTAATAGCGTGCACAATGAGACCAGCAATACCACTCTCAAATTTAACCAAACATATTATGACCCTTGGGCACCCAATATAATAAGGCTCTATCCTACTTAAATGATGCCAAGGACGACAACAATTTGATGCGAAAGCTGAATCTACAAGTGGCTTTGGATTTTATTGAAACATCCTGTTGAAGTTGGAGGATTTTCAGCAACCTTTATCTTTATACCATTGTTTGTGACAGCGATGTTTATTGTTTTGCAGAAAGGACCCAATCGTTGAGGCAGTACAAACACAAGTACTAGCTAACATCTCTAGCAACCATAAACCACCTCCGGCATATACTGCTCCGCTATCACAATCGACACCAAACATCACTATTGCTGTTGAAGTCACCTACATGTGACATTCAACAGGAAGACAATATTTACCCGTCAATGACCGATTTGCCATTTCGCCTGGGACACCCTATCCATCTAACAAAAGTTTGGCTGAACTGGGATCAACAGACTCTGGATATAGCAAGCCAAATCAGGAAATATCCATTACGGAGAGTCCAGTCAATCCAACCAGCTAAGCTCATCCATATCTCTACCGGCATATAAGCCTATCCTAGCTAGCGCTCCATTAAGGGAGGCTGTGGAAGTATAATGTAGCGCCATCTGACGACAATGTACCTAGTCAATAACTAGTATAAATACCAGCGCAACACAATGTATTGGCATTCATTCAATAAATAATACCAAGTTAATAATTTCGTTTGTAGTTAGAGAGAATTCTGTTTAACACGACAGCGAGTCGCCCATCAGATAAGCCATGATCTTAACTTCAGCTTATATTGTCGTATCTACAGTGGCGATCATTCTTGTTTTCTATTATTCAATAATTGTTATTCATTGTATTATCAGTGCGATTTATTTTGTAGCTCTCGATGTCGACTATTGTGCTAGGATCTTGTTTGTTTGTTAGTTTAAAAAATTATATTGCATTTGGGAAGTTTAGAAGACAAGAACCTCAGGAGTTCCCGTTGACGGCCGGACAATTCGTCAGCTCAATTTCGGTCAATTGATCTGCTTCAATTAGAATTTACAACAAACTCCTGGCAGTCCAATTGATGTGTAGGCCCGCTAACGGATACTCTTCAACGTTCTCGATGTCAATATGGTTTCAAGACCAATGTCGGTCACTCGCGAACACCACCTTATATGAAGCAGTCTCAGGTTGGTCATTGTGGCCAAATAACCCAGGCCCACGTCAGTGATATGGACGTTTCTGTATTTGTGGATGATAGATGATAGATGTTGTGTTAGCCAGCAGTACATCAATAGTGCAAACATCATCATATTTTGTGATGTTCATATCTTACCTGTCTAGTATTAGTTCTGTCAAACTGAACGTGAGATCGCAGGCTATGCACTCGAGAGATGCGTCAGTGATTTTCGTGCTCCAGCTCAAGTCGAGCTCCTCAATTGCTTCGCCTGTTCGGTTAATATCTCGATTCCGTCATCACTTATCTAAGAGGGTATAAGAGTATTGAGGTTGTTAGCATTATTTGACAACTGATATGAGCGAAAAATAAATGTATGAGATGTCAGATAAGTGAGAGTCTTACCTTTTGTTGAGCCCGAAATCGAGAGTCTCTCGACTTGCTGAAAATGTTTGGCGATTGTCAGCATGCTCTGATTTGTTATTTCCTTACAATTTGGCAGCTCGAGTCTCTTCAGCCCACTCGTATCGGTATTCAGACAAATGTATTCGAGGAAAGCGTCTGTCAAGTGATAGGCCTGTATGGTAAGCTCGCTTAATTGGTGGAATATCTGTATGAGACGCTGGGCCAGGCCATCGGCCATGTTTATGCAATCAGTTATGATCAAGCGTCTTAAATTGTGTAAAGCTCTAAGGGTCTATGGCGTTTTGTGATCTCGTTACAGCCAGACAATTCTAGTTCCTCAATTTGATTGAATGTCGAGACGAACAAATCCAGGCCACGATCAGTGATACAACAATTGTTCAGACGACCAACCAGAATCCGACGATGAGCACCGGCTTGGGACTCTTCACAAACCAAGTCCTCGATATCTCTCGTCAGTGGCACCGAATAAGCTTATGGCATCGAAACCTCTGTCATCTAATGAGCTGTACAGTCTCTCCTTAATTGAATCCACTCGACTAGATTCTGATAGAGGCGACAGGAGAGATGAGATGGAAACTGATGACAGTGTTGATGAGATCTGTGATGGAATGGATGATGACTTTGAGTTGGCCAAATTGGTTGTTGTCACACCAGTGTGATTGTTACTGTTGTTGTTGTTCATATCTATTGATGGATGGCCGTTGGCTCTTTTCTTCAATTTAGCCGATTGGTGCAACGTGTTCATGATGCACTCAACAAGATGCTCGCGTCTCAATTGTGTGCAATCAATCACACTCACTAGATCCTTCCAATAGCTTTGTCTTGAATACAATATATTTCTCCATGAACGACATACTTGGGCAGCCGTGCACCTATCTAATGGCTCCAATTGATCGGAAAAGTGTGGCAAAAATTGTTCGTCCTGGAATAGTTGTTCAATATTCAATGGTTTCCTCAAGCTCAACTGATGGTTCAAACATTTGGCCCTCTTTGTCTTGACAGGTGTTCTGGGTGGTTGCTGGTACTGCTTGTTGACCCTGTGCGCCTGTGGAAGTGGCTTTTACAATGGCGGTAGTTGTTTTAGTCGATGATGCGACTGACGAGGAGTCACTTGATAGTTTGCTTGTCTTCTGTGCCTCCTGTCTAGTGACCTCGAATGATTGCACTAAATTTTTGACACGATTCGTCGATGATGTCGTCTTATCTAATTGATGATGAAATAGATCATAAAAAATTTCGGTGCATGGCCCGTTGATAGTTCTTCATTAGTTGATTTTTTGCCTACTTCCCTTTGCTGCTCGAAAACTGGACGTGATTTGGGAGGGCCTCAAGATCACCGTTCATATCGTCAATTGTATAATTATGACCATTATTATGGTCATTCACTAGAAATGATTGCTCGTCAGTGTCTTTGTCAGATTCTACATTATGATTATCATTGCCTTCTCCAACTTCATCGAGCAATTCTATGGTGGCCGTCGAAGTCGATTCAACCAAAGTTGCACGGTATGTTCCACTGTTAAACTTCTGGAGGGACTCGTGGATTCTTCTGCTTCATCATATTGAATTGGATCATCGACTATCTCGAAGTGTTGTTTCTTATCTGACCCTGATATGAGAGAGGCTAATTTCATTTTAATATGCTTGATTGGAGATGCAGGTGGCGAGTTTGACTCATCAATTGTGGTTGTTGTGGTTGTCCCTCCATCTTGAATGGACGTACAAATAATTGGCTTCTTGACTGGACGACCTGTCTCTCGCGATTGGCCGGGCTCAAGTGACTGATTGTGATTCCCCACTGTTGATACATTATTGTTGGCCTTCTTCCGCTTGGTCATCTCATTTATTGTTGACGTGAAGCACTTACTCAGTTCTGTAGTTGCCCTTCTGGTTCCAAATAAAAAGTTGAATATGTGACAAGAGTCCATAGTTTTCTTCTATCTGTTTTCGAACTGAGCTCAAACTAAACTGATGAATTAAAAATGTTTGCCGTTCAATCTTCTCTTCCTTCATCTCTCTCTTGTTAGAGTTTTACAATAGTTGTGGTCCAGTTTTAATTGTTTTCTATCATGGATAACACCGAAGTTCGTGTGACCAGTTGACTTCAATGAAAAGAATTTCTCTTGTTCTAATAACATAAGAGCAGCTCATTTGTTTTCCCCTCTACAGTACTCCGGTTTACAAGTACACTTGTCTAGTTAGTTTCTTCGTGGCCGATTGATGATTGGGTCTTTGTTATATTATTGTGTATATACTGTTGTTGCGGTTAGCTCTAAACTTCTACTACTACTACTTTTTGACAATTGCTAAGAATACTATGGTGGATGAGAGAGCTTAAATGTCACCTGAAGGTAGTTGGTTGCGTAAACGTGTCGGATTCGTTCACTAGGTGAAGGGAATTAAAAATAATGATGATGATTATTTTTAATAATAATAATAATAATAATAATAATAGGAAGAAGGAGACTTGTTAGAGTAGTATTCCCCTTGTTTCGCCCCTTTTCTCGTCGGGCCCACTTCCTATTGGCCTCCCCAGTTGCACAATACAAAATACACACAGCTGACTGGTAAAGTTGACAAAAAGTTCGTCGGCGGTGGCATTAGTTCGGTAGAGTTCGTCGCTGTCGTTCATTTGTTCGCCGCGAGTGCCCACAAATTCGCTAGTTCGCCCGACGAATTACTTTCGGCCAAATTTCCCGTGGCGGCCGCCATTGTATTCCATAGAACTCTAGTACGCGTAGGTAAAGTGTGTGCGCGTGCTAGTTCCGTCAGACCGGCCGCAGCTGCGCGCGGCCGCCGCAGCCACGTAACTTGACCGTCGGCGGCATTGCGCGTGCACTGCACACTTTAGGGTCTCCATGAGAAGCACAGCGCTTTGACTATTCTTTCGAGCGCTCTTCGCGCAGGGTAGCCATTCTGTCAGCCTCGATTGGTCCTGACAAGGCACAAACACACCATGGCTGGCTGGCTGGCTGGCTGATGATATATCTGTCTGACGAGTGTGAACAAGCATAGATTTGATCATTGTAGTGGTTGCCAATACCATATACTAATGTTAGACTTATGCTCCATACCATTGCAGGTCTAGCCCAAACAACAAGGATAACACCCAAGGCCAGATGAGGATCTCTTGAATGCGCCAAAGCTTCACTACAAGTCCAGGATTGGGTGGTCTAATGTACTTGGCTACTCCATATGTATACCCTACATGGCAGCAAAACGAAACGTACAACTACCAGGGCACCTGCATTAAGGTACGAGCTTCTCTGTTCCTCGGCCAGACGGTCGGGCTCGTCGACTAGTCCAATGATACCGAGAGAGATATCTTGGCTCGATGCACCAGCAAATGTCACTCGGTTGGCTGGTCGGTAATTTGTGATAGATGTCTCGATATACGCGAGATGTGTCGTCACCACTACATTAGGCTTTTGTTGGTCCCTGAGGTTCGTTGTCGTGGTGTTGGCCTTCGTCGGTCGTCTGTGGTAGATGATGCCAGACCACTGCCGTCACCCACGACTTTGCATGTTTCTGTGGCTGGTGAAGGTCACCTGATTTGGGCGACATAAAGCACAATTTTGATCGGTGTGATTGATCGTGGGCCAGTTTGGTGGCCAAATGAATTAATCAGCCACCTGGGCATGGCCTGGCCCATTTCCAATTCAATCGACTAAGTGAAAACGGCACCTCCAATGTAATAAAGGTGTATTTGTATCGTGTATTTCCAGCACACCAATGTCGGCCTGGCGATGAGTGTCGCGCGCGCGCGTTCTGCGCCTGGATGTCGACGCTGGTGAAGGCGACCCAAAGCCCACCACCACCACAACACCACGGCCCGGCCCTGAGCGCGCATTCGAAAGGACGTCCATTTGCACTCTATGAGCGCCTCGTACACCTACCAACCTCAACCGACACAGGCCAACCCAACCAGCCGGGCCAAGAGGTAGGCAGGCGGACGTGCAATTCGACCAGCGAACGAATGGCCGGACGAAAACATGATGGCCCCTCGCGTGTCTTCCTCATTGAATTCCTATATTTTTATTGTGATCTCAATGATATTATCGATATTAACACATGATCTTATGCAAGAAATATCCTGCTAGAATAGTGTTCGTCGTCCACATTATTCTAGCCATCACTGTCAGTGTGGTAGTCGGTCAACATTACGATATTGGTCAGCCTGGAGAAAACAACAACAATAACAACCGACGCCGATACCCAAACATGGTCGCCAATGGAAGAGCAGTCAGGGCTGTATCAACAACAACACCACCCAAGGCCACATTAACAACAGCCATGGAAACACATACATACGATTATAATCGATCTGATATTACCTATTGTATCCCAACACCTGGAGCTTTGAGCTTTTGTTCTGAGTTCACTTGGTTGGGCCAGTAATACGAGGCTACCTGCAATCTGGTTGGCCACAAATCTGCCATCGGACTGGGTGAATTGTTGGCCTCGTATCGCATTGAACAGTTGGCAAGTGTACAGTGTAAAACAAGTGAACAGTTGAAATTACTTTGCTCCACCATAGCGCCTGTATGTCTGGATGTCATCAGTCCTCCTGTAGACAGTTATGTATGGTGGCCAAATCAGGGGGTGCTGTCTGGCCTTGCAGAGACTTCTGGAATGGATTGGCCAAAATTTTGGATTGTCGAAGATCTCCTCGTGGCCCAGAGAACTGCATTGGTCAAGTCAGCCAAGACTATTGGAGGGTGAGCTACCTGTCGACAGCCAAATAGAAGGCAAGATAGGCTTCCAACTCCTCCAGTTCGAACTCAAACAAGAGGAGAAGGAAAGACAAAAGAATAGAAAGACATCCATTAGTAAGATGACAACAACAACAACGAATCCAGATATTATGACAAAAGAGTAGATCAAACGGCTATGTTCATGACGACAACAACTGAGATGCCATTCACCCAACAAACGCTTGCGTTAACACATCATTCCCATCAACTCAACCATCATTATGGAGTGTTGGTCAAAATATGACCACATTAAGGCCCGCTTTGATAGAAATAGAGGCTGTTCTAAACACGTCGACACCACTGCAAATTCCTCACAGTACCAGCGACCGAAATGTCTAATACTACAGCTAGAAACCTAATTCATTAGATCAACTAGAAACAATCCTGCAACAAAACAAACCAACGGCCTGGTAGCTGTCACTGAATTACCTGTTGTCGATTACTCATCAATGCCCATTAGTCAAACCGACGATCTCACTCTTAACTCTCTTGTGCTCCTCGTTCACCGGATTGGTTGATAAAAACTAGACTTACAGACAACCAATTATTGAGTGCTGTCAAGAGGCGTAAGCTCAAGATTAGAAAACTATAGACAAATATTTGGCTCACTCATAGCATCTGCTTAGCAACACCATCACCAGCAACAACACGTGTCCCAACAAGTCAGTTTAACAATACCGTAACACAGCGAGCCAGGGCAGGCGGGAAGAAATGGCAGGCAATCAACATCATCGGCTCCTCACATCTGCACGTCAGTCTCTCTGACTCGACAATATTTGTCACCGCGATGGGGTCCACTTTATATACTCCAACCGTTAACGAATGCATTGGCCAGGCCGGTAAATCAAGTGAATCACCTGGAAGGAATTATTTGATTTCTGGTTTTGCAATGAGAACTCAAACTTCAAAATCTTGCTTAATATTTGTTGTGCTGCCTAATTCGAGGACCTCATCAACGGACATCGATTCTCGTGGTAATTTTGACATCCTGAAAAAACTTATCGAGAGTTCAAGTTAAGAGGCCTCGAGGTCTGTCATCAACATCAAAAGTCAACTACACCAACCAGCCTTGAGGGGGGTCTGCAAATGGTTGATAATATGAAGGCCACATCAGCAGTTAGTAGTAGTAGTAGTAGTAATAGCAGTGGTTTGAACGAGCAACAAACTCCACAACCAATAGAACGACAACTATTGGAACAGACCGCATACGGAAACATAAAAAGAAGACCTCATAAGGAACAACAACAACAACAACAACAAATAGCAAGGAAAGAAAGTTTGCTATAAATTTATTTATCTTGAACATGATAATTATATAAATAATGATGACCAAAGAAAGAAGAAGAAATCTAAAAGTAATGTTCCGGACAGTTTTAATTGTGAGCGTTGAATGATTCTTGGTGAAATTATCGGCCACATCTATTGACCTGGTCTTTCCTTAGCCGGTTAGACCAGCAGGTCATCATCATCATCAGAAATACGGCCGACAGTTTGATAAGAGAGAATCAATGGACTTCATATATGTGGTCTGTGTTAGTGGAATAGTGGCCAGTAGTTGAGTTTGTTTACGCTACTACACAGACCATAAATATGGCGAGCTTACGAGGCTTGCATTGGACTGATGTTTCTGGATGGGAGAGCATGCTATTACAAGATAACCAAAAAGAGATGTAGAGAAAAGTAAAGATGCAAAAAGATAGGCTATGACTGTTGAAAACAAGATAACAGTATTTTGACAGGCTGATGGGCAGTGCTTCGAGTGTTGGCCGTGCCTGGAAGACCCTACAAGTCTCCAGCCAATTCATTTTGCGCCATTGGAAATGTTCTAGGACGTCTTTCAGCGACCTCAGCCTGCCGGCAGAGTCTCCTCGTCTCGTCGTCTCTCTCTCTATCTCCATCTGGAGTAGGCAACTTTGAATTGGCCCTGAGCTCTGTGGATAACCTTAGTGTGTCCGTTATATGTGTCTTCTTCTACCGAGAAGCTACAACAGGCCAGATGTAGGGCAGAAGCTCTGTCCAGTATTCAGTATGATTAGGCCGATGATGTAGGATATGTATCGTCGGGGAGTCATTGCCAAAGTGAAGACTCGAATTATTTTCTAGGAAACGAGGACTGCCACACAGTCAGACGGCGCCCGTTATGTTTGAGAAGTCAGTTTAGTTTCCAATATCAGGATCTGAAGCTTAGAAGTTTCCTCTAGAGAAGACAATATAATCATGGTATTCATCGTGATGGTCTGAACAAACAACAACAGTATATTGGTCATAGTAAAGGATGGTCTCATAGAAATTAATGAGAAAACAACACACATACGATGATGGATTCAGAAAGTATTCGTGTCTCGTTATTTAACACGCTAAAATACTTATTGGTATCTCTAGAAACATCTATCACGAGAACTATCATTATATTATTGATTTTAATTTATACACAAGAGCGACAATCGATTTTGTGTTCTAAGCGGATCTACCGGCTGCAATAAGTCCATCATCAGGCAGGTTGTTCGACAAGCAAGTCAGCAGGTTTTGGTTTTGGCTCGGGCGAAATTCCAGCCCCAAAACCAGTTACAGTGTTTCAACTTCAATCGTTCAATCGATCCCACCGCAAGTTATATACAACACCAGCGACAGACCAACCTTTGCATCAATGAGTCAATTCAAAAGCGAGGATGCAATCGAACAGCCACACACCAGCAACAACAACAGAATCCTCGACCTTCATATTATCGAGGCTATTATGATCAACAAGTAGCTTCTCCAAGCCTCGGCTACCAGTATTGGTCCGCCGGATCGCCTTCCAGCCAATCATACCAGCTGGGTCCGCCTCAACAGCCAGTACCGCCACCACTCCATACATATCAAGCTCGAACAAGTATGAATAGTTATAATCAGCCGCCGCCGCCGCCAATCAATGGCAAAATACAAGACTACTCGTCGCAGTCCTATCAGTGGCTCATCCACCTCTCACAGCTCACGTGATTCTAACCAGAATCAAAAACGAAGATTATCAACTTCAAGCAGCAACTGGTAGTCTCTATCCTCATGTGCGCATCCTCAGTTGCGCACAGATCGCTAATTATCAGAGAGATTCACTCGCAACAACAGCAACCGCAACAACAACAACAAATTGACGAAATCAAAGCCAGATCTCAGAACGACGCAACAGATCAGCAGCAGCAACAACAACAAACAACTCATAGCTAATAATAATATCAATAAGAGAAGTGTCCAAAACGAAGCTTAGGCAGTGTACTACAAGGAGTAAGTATTACAAAATTGTTTATATTTCGAAGGTTATTTCAATCAGTCTAGCAGACATAAACACCTCTTTCTGGTGAGATAACATACATGACTTTATATTCCTAGTGGTTCTGTTATTCTGATGTAACAAACATTAATCCCATTATAGTATGTCGCCGTCATCGTCATCATTACTGTCGCTATAATAGTCATTGAAGGGAGGTAAATACATTTGACAAATATATTAGCAAGAGAGAACATGAAATAAATGATCTTTTGATGGTTGGACTACTACTACTACCACTACTACTACTACTACTACTAGTAATATTAATATGGGCGGTGAGGAAGCTCTAAAACAGAGGGGCCTCGTTAGATTGATTTAAGTTCCACCAAGATGACGATGACGACAACGACAGTAATAATAATAATGTGGTAAGATTTATCAAGAGGCTCTCATTGATAAACTTTATCTTTAAAACAACAACTAAACAACAAGAGGAAAATAGGAGAGGAGATTTTTAAAAGATATCGTAAAACAACAAGAACTGTCGTTGTAATGATGTGGAAGCTACCCGAAAATCGGCAACGATAATTCGACAAACACCGAAGATGGGATCTTTGAATTAGAAGAAACATGCCTCACTAAACCTTTAACTAAATGAACGAGAATTTATCGCCCTTCCTCCTTGAATTAATGATGATCATAACTGACTACCACCATTAGGGCGCCAAGAATTGTTGACAGGAGGAGTGGGCCTCCATAGAACACCGCGCAACTACTGGTGAGTGTTCCCGCCCAGTGTTCTATCTTCTCTCTCTCCTCCCATCCTAGTTGCACCCGGAAAAAATGAGCTCGTATTGATCTTTAGCCGATACGTATATCACAGGGCTATGGATCTGCTTCAGGTGCATAAAAAGCAGAGTTATCTGTTGTCTCATATCATCGAAACTAACTCTCACAAATGTAATGACTACTCCTTTCGTTCCTCTCTCTAACTGTTAAAAACGACTGTTGCGTTGGTAACTATCAACTACGTGCTATTCGCGCGACTCTGACTATCATTCATGTCCAAATGATGTCTCCGCCAAACTGGTTGATCTTCAATCATATCTTGACTCATGACACCATACATCCTGATGGCAATAGGTAACATTATGTTTGGTTCCAGCTTATTGGCGGCCGCCATTCCACTAGTTGCATTAGTTTTGCCTAGTAACGGCGCTACCACCACCACCACCAGCACTAGCCAAAGCAACTTCCTAAATGGGCAGCCACAGCAATAATGGGAAAGCGATTTGTGGGGCACTTGTTGAGCTCTGCTAGCTAACGGTGGTGGCCTTCAGGGCCGAGTAGAATCATCATGAGCTGGGTGGAGAGATCAGTCGAACACCTACCGAACTTTCTCGCTTACATCCGCAAGAATGCGTCAAACGAAGCACTTTTATGAGGCCCACAATGACCTGGAATAAGTATGGAGCCATCGGGCTCGGCGTTACGACTATTGTTTCCGGCTAATAATCTCAGTGTTACAGATCGGATGGACGATATGGAATATAAAGTGATAAACAAATATAGACATGCGGCCAGTTTTGGTCATACAAAACGACTAGATGAGAACGGAACAAACACGGCCGTTTGTAAGGATAAATACGAGGATTGTTTAGTTAGCTTGTTGGATGTTGCCAAAAGTCTTGTCGACTTGTTTCTGAAATGATCGATGAATGCAACATTGCAAGGCACGCACTTTGGCCACCACCACCACTACCAATATCACGATAAAGCAAGGTGATGATAACAATCAATTATGCATATTAATTTGTGAACTAAACTCTCACTTTATATTTATATATAATATTATATATGTACAATAATAATTTATAAAACACACAAACAAACACCTATAGAGTTCCAAGTTTCTTATTGTAGCTTTCATAATATACGACCAATATTTGATTCATAATGTCTCTTCGCTTTTGTATTCGTATCAAAGGCTTTTCCGTCCCAACTCGCTCTCTTTCTTCTGGTCCTGAGATTGCCACCAATCCAATACATTGAATTGAATATTTTGTGTATCTAGTTTGTGCTTCGTATTGGGTGTCTATCACGAGAGGAGATACCATTTAAAGGCAGTGATACTCATAGTTGATTATCGGAGGTTTTGCCGAAGATAGCAATCGTAAGTGGATGATTAATTTTCTCTTGGTAAGCGAGAGATTGGATTCTACATTTGTCGCGGTTGTTTCTCACTTGAAGGTATATCATAATTGTCTGATTCGTAGTTGTTGCTGTTGTGACCTGTCTCTCCACTCGTCTATCTCAGGTTATTCGTATGATCTCACTATCAATTGTGTGTCTCTCAATTTAACTGTCTTAATAAGCAGACTGTGTGATCTTTTGCGGACATCCGAAACCAATAAGCTACCTGCAGGGTACATCGTCACTGTAGAATTTAGACAATGCAATCAGAACAATGACGAGTGCTACGGACACAAATATGAACAATAGCTCTACGATGGTATCGCATATGAGATTTGGAATTTGGTTTTGAGCCATGATAACCATAAGTGAATCGAGATCATCTTGATCGTGGTCGGCCATCATCTCGTACAAATGCTTGAGTAAGAAACTTGTTAACTCAATCATGTTTGTTGTGCTTTCGTGGACAATATTTCCTTGCAATTAATTATATAGATTCTTCTGAACCTTAATATTTATGGATGCGTGCTTGTCGTTATTATTGTTTCTATTATTCAAATGGTTGTTCATAAAAATGGTTTTCATAATATGAGGTCGATTATATAGATTATTGTTATCAGTGATAGAGGCTTTCTCGGCATATATTGTTAATATATATAAAAGATTTTATTATATGATGTTGTGGACGATGTGTTGCTTGTGAATAAATCATATATGTTGAATTAACATATGAATAGGTCAATGTATCAGTGATTCATTGTATTATATGTTGTTAGGTCTTCGGAAATGGTTGGTTGGCAACAAGTGTGTTGGTTGTTGCCTTTATTTTGGCAGCGAATTTTGTTTTCTTCCAATAGCGAACGATTGGTCGACGGTGCGCGTCGAATTATCGAACAAGTGTTGTTCTTCGAGGTTCTTTCGAATCCCTTTGAACGATGGTATGCAATGTTGCTGCTGCTGGTTGTAGTTGTGGTTGTGTGGTGTTGAGAGAGAGAGAGAGAGAGAGAGAGAGAGAGAGAGAGAGAGAGAGAGAGAGAGAGAGAGAGGAGGAGACACTGGTGGCGGCGATACATTTGGCTTGAGCGAATTTTTCATTGCGCGGGCGCGCGTTATGCGACACAAACTGGCAAAGCGGCCGCAACGCACGTTCACTTGGCCTGTGGCTGCTTTGCCGAGGCTTGTCTCGTCTCGTCTCGTCTCGATTCCAAGTCAACTTGACTTGAGTTGACTCGATGACGGCCGTGGCAGCCCCGGCGATGTGCTATCTTACTTTTGCTTTGTGTTAGAGGCGGCGGCGCTGGCGAACAACACCATGATATTTATGGCTGTAAGGTGGCTGATGGCGGGCTGTCTGGTTCACAGGTTGATGGTCGATGGGCTAAAAATTAAGTCCCGTCGATGCGTCAACTAATCACAACAGACGTTACCAAAACACGTCAATTATGATAACCACCAAAATCTATCCGAGACACACTGTGAGATATCTAATGAACACGACAACGATTGTTGCGTCTCTCGAGACTACGGATATTATCGACCCTAAAAAGAGACAAGCCGCCGGTGCATCCTATTATATAAGACGAATCGCGCTTCTGGCGGACTTATGGGAGGCAAAGATATTGGCATCGTGTATCATTGACATCTCGAGTAGATATGATGGGTTTTCTCCCTCAGCACCTGATGAACAACAATACATCCATCTCTACCATCAACATCTGATGTGATGGTGCGTCAACCCAACAAAACAAAAAACTAAAATAAATAAACCAAACCAAACCACACCAAGAGATCAGATACACACCGTCGAGTGGTCTGAGAATATTTCCCACGTAAATATTCTAGCATCCATTGGCTGGATGCCGAATATTTACGTGCCGTGGCGAAACGAGGCACATTTTAAACAAACACATCTCAGGGGCGCTAGCAATGGTTAGCTGGTTGTTATTGATGTGTTTCAATTATTGCTTTTCCTTTCTACTATACTCACCAACAGACGACGACGTCGTCGTTGGCTCGCCCTCACGTCCGCATCTGTTGAACTAACCAACGACATAGCCACGAAAGCGCTGCCCAAATCAGTCGAATCTAGTTGCAATACATTTGAGTTATCTAGTTGTATATTAGTTTATAGCAACCATTAATAAGACTCCCGGCATTATAAATAACAAGTAATATGACTCAAAAAACAACAACAACTATTACAACTGCAGGCTAGATGGTAGCTCCAATCGACTGGCTGGCGCCGATCCAGAAGCCTGTTGCAGAGTTTACCTGCAGCAAGTGATGAGATTTCGATGGGTCGGCTCAATATAATTTACGTCAATTGCGACGGCGGTTGAAGACGACGGAACACCACCTCAACCACCATCATAACCGGCGCTTGGAATAGGAGCGAACTTGTTGGTGACTGCGGCCCAAAGCGCGAGCGCGCCCCCCTTGTTAGTTTGCACCTGAGATGCCCTCGTAAAGGCTTGAACTCGATGGGCGAGTACGGGCGCATTTACCTGTTGAACGTGACTAATGCAAGTTCGTTCAAGAGTCATCCATTCCTTCATGGTTCGTACATCACGTCGTGCGCCGGACTTGCCGCCATCGATATAACCTCTACACAATATTTTCAACTTCAACTTCAACAGCACCAGCAGCAGCTCCACCAGCAGCAACAACAACAACAACAACGGCAACATCTTTTGCAATCTCATTACCACTAGAAAGCATTTGTTCAGACTTCATCTCGGTCGTCTTGAGGTGATGGCGCGTAGCTGGGTGGTCGCTGCCTGCTTTGGTTGACGCTTTCGAGGTTCCTGACAGCGTCTCGCACCTGGCCTTCGGATCCACCTGCTTAATTAATGCGTCAGTCTAATCTTCTAGTACGAATATAACAACATCCCCATGTAACTCTGAGATAATAACGATAAAGAATAATAATAAACACCAGCATGTTAGCTCGCCTCCTCTTCAATACTCTGACTATTAGAACTGCCTTCTCCTCTACTATACTGTAATATCGTCACCATCACCACCACTGCCATTACAACGCGCTCTAAAGCTATCAATGCCTAATAAATAAATAAAAATCGTTTTCTCTACATCTCCAACGAATGAGTGCACTTTCAATCAACTTACGTAAATACACTTTCATGTTTTATGATTTGCGTCAAACAGCAAAGAAGAAATTGTTTTCGTTATGTAACGATTTTAGCGAGGGAAAATTTTATCTTGAATACGCCAAAAGGTGGCTCACCTGATCGTTGTCATGAGGTCAATTTGAGCCACCTGACTCACATAGGCCACTCTTTAAACTAATTAGGCGATTCCTGTGACGAGAAGTCACGTCCAACGTCGATGGCGTCGCCAAATAGTCTCATAACTAGAAAGTTCAATATGACCTGATCGTTTCGAGATAACATGTCATGTTGATAACGAAACGTAAGAGACTTCTTCAAAGGAGAAAAATTAATCGAACCTGTGCAACTAAAGCTGGATGTTTAATCAACTCCAATGATCGTCATCATCATCATCGTCACAAACGACAACATTAGCATGTTGAGGCGCAGACATTTCTTGTTCCGATCGACTGGGAACAACAATCGCCGTCTAGACATGCTTTGACCTCTAATAAGAATCTCCTAGGCTCTTTTCTACCATCTAAACTTGGCTATCTCATCATCTTAGGAAACAGGTTGAATTCAAGCTTATATAAGGACTCATCCAGTGTACTTTACAATGTTAATGAGATTCTAGCCTCATCTGTATATATGATATCAAATTCTCTTAGTTTGACAAATGAAAATAAATCTAGACACCAAACTTGAATTCTGTGTCTAGTTTTGTCTAGCACCATTCTAATGACATTTACTATGCAGATGATACAGTATTGCTTTGGCATGCTCTTCTTGTTGCGGTTGTTGTTGTTGTTGTTGTCATTGTTCCATTTTTTTCACTCTGTACGCATATGTTGTGTCCAAAGAAAGGCGATTTGTCCAAAGAAACCAGCAAAGCCATCTAGGAGCGTCCTGTCACTATGTTTTGGTATCGACACTTCTCATAGATTGGGCTATCTTAGACGACGACAAACCCCATATAAGAGGGACATGATACAACATAAACATAGGATTATAGGATACAACTCCTGGTTGACGACACCAGAAGTTGTATCATAGATTATTTCTTTGGGATATGATCATCATGATTGGCCAAGACTTTGGTGTTTACTGATCACTCGCAGGAAACATGATGATCATTACTCCCATTCATGTCACGATATTCCTTTGGTTTGTGTTGTTGTTGTCGAACCAAACCAAAATCAAACCTAATCATACTTCGTCAAACCTGATGGACTCCGTCCTATAATTAAACAACAATAAAATGAACTGGCGGAAATGCACAAGAAAATCTAGGATGTCTCTGTGGACTTCAGTTCGATTGATTAACCAATCGCAAAATTAACAGACAAATCATAAAAAATTTTGGCGCGCAAATTTTCAAATCTCGTCTATGCGGCGCGCGTAGGTGAGTCTTACGCATGCGTATTATGAAGGCATGCTTTCCGCTCATCGCATTGAAAACACATGCGAATGAATGTGATTGGTTTCTATATATGCAGTCTGCCGGTCAAATTCACCCGAATATCATCAGGGAATTATTATGATCAATTAACAACAATTGCCATTATTATTATTCGAAAATCATATATTAGATCATTCAGTTGGCTATATTATTATTAGTGAATATTTCAACTACTGATATCACCAAAAGATAATATCAAAATGGTAAAATTAAATAAATTTAAGACATCAGCCAGGAGGAAGATGCGCAAGGCGCACTTACAGCCCCTTCTCATGAGAGAAGAAGGATAATGTCGTCACCTCTATCGAAGGAGCTCCGAACTAAATACAATGTCAGAAGTATGCCAATCAGGAAGGATGACGAGGTTCAGGTAAGATTTGTGTCCAAGATGCAATATTGAGAGATTTTTCAAAATGTAATTTAATTTTGGTCTTATTTTATTAACAAAACCACAATTCACATTGCAAACTTATACAATTAACACTATTCTATATAGGTTGTCCGTGGTCACTTCAAGTGGGAGAGGCAGTCGGAAAAGTTATGCAAGTCTACAGAAGCAAATATGTCATCCACATTGAGCGTATCGTTAGAGAGAAATCAAACGGAGCTCAGGTTTTGTAGGAATTCACCCATCAAATGTGGTCATTACAAAATTGAAGTCCGACAAGGACAGAAAAGCTATCCTGAAAGACGTGCTGCTGGGAAGACTACAAAAGCAAGGAAAGACAAAGGGCAAACACACAGAAGAGAGTGTTGCTGAAAAGGCCAAATGATGAGAGAAACAACACGGCTGGCTGTATAGTAAGAGATACACACCATATTATTAACATTATTGAAAAAATAAAAATCTCTTATGTCCAGGTTGTCTCTCTCAGCAGGGCAAGCTTCAATGTACTCCAAATAATGTGATCGCGTAACTTCTCTTTGTACTTCTACACTGACCGCTCACCTGTGTTGTCCGGTCTCATAACGCATCTGACACAACAAGTGTGAGCTTATCTGTTTTGCTTTGTGCCTTGGTCGTCCATCATATATGAATAGAGTTTCATTTTAAACTAGTGGTAACTGATGTAATTTTTTCTCATACAAATTTTTCGCCCTCTTCAAGAAACATGTCAACTAGTTCTACGAAGGAAAATCCGTTATTAACCGAGTGCAATAATCTACATCTGAAATAATAGTCAAGCCTTCCTTCGCAAGCGATACTTGAGAATATATCATTCCGAAGTAACAAGTGAAGAGTGCAAAATGGACCCAGTCATAATAGAGCAGCTAAGAAAGGTGGACAGGAACAAGTTCTAAATTTCTACGATGACTTGTCTGAGGATCAACGTAAAGAGTTAGAGTCGGACGTACGTGATATTGATTGGGACAAGCTGGACGTGATATACAAGGAACAAGTTCTCGCCCAGACAGACGGAGGATCTAGATTGAAACCGTCTTCAAAGATCAACGATGACCAGTTGCAACAGCTTCCAGCTGATCGTGTTGAAGGTACTACTATCTGTAATCAAGAGACGTTAGATAGGTATCGCACGATTGGCTTGAGCAACATCAGTCAAGGTAAAGTGGCTGCTCTACTGTTGGCTGGTGGTCAGGGGACTCGTCTTGGTGTCGACTATCCTAAAGGTATGTATGATGTTGGTCTTCCATCACATAAGAGTTTGTTCCAGTTACAAGTTTTCGAGAGGATAGCTCACTTAAAATAGGCTACTAGAGGTCGGAGATCGGTAGCGGCGGCCCTCAAAGAAGCCAAATAATTTGGTACATCATGACCAGCGGGGCGACTATGGATAAGACGAGAGAATTTTTTAAAACAAATAATTACTTCGGATTGACTCAGGAGGATGTGGTATTCTTCGAACAAGGACCATCCCGTGTTTCTGGTTTTGATGGCAAAGTCTTACTCGATGAGAAATATCGTATCTCAAGGTCACCGGATGGAAATGGCGGTTTTCTTTACGAGTCGCTACACAAAAATTGTATAATAGATCACATGAAATCTAGAGGAATCGAGTATGTCCATGTCTGTCATTGTGTTGATAACATTTTAGTTCGCGTTTGCGATCCGACTTTTATGGGATACTGTATCTCAAAACAGATCGATGTTGGGGCCAAGGCCGTGGAGAAGGTTTCACCAAACGAATCTGTCGGAATCATCTGTAAGGTCAACAATCAATCCAGGGTGATCGAGTATAGTGAAATATCTGATTCGATAGCAGAATAGACGAGATGATACAACTGGAAAGCTTATATTTAATGCCGGCAATATCTGCGAGCATTTCTTTAAAGTTGACTTCCTCGACTCGATCACTGGAAACAAAGAGTTGCGTTACCATCTGGCCATCAAAAAATACCTCATGTCTCATTGACTCTGGCCAACGTATAAAACCCACCGAACCGAATGGTGTCAAATTGGAAAAGTTCGTCTTCGATGTTTTCTGAAATGACAGAGAAGTTCGGCGTCTGGGAGGTGAAGCGAGAAGACGAGTTTTCACCGTTGAAGAATGCCGATGGAACAGAGAAAGACAATCCCACAACAGCACGAAACGCCCTACTTAGAGCTTATGAACTTGGCTCTGATAACCTGTTAGAATGTTAATAATTCTGATAACGGTGACATCATCATTTATGGCATCTGGTAATAAGGTAGTATATGTAATCTCTCAAAATAATATGTACATTTAGTTCATAAACATAGATATCATAATAATAAATTGATTGAGCAATTGAGATTGTTCCATTGGTCAACCTCCATTGACAGTCGCGTCAAGAGGTTGTTATGGTAGTCGTTTCAAATTAGCCATCTGACGTTTTTTCGCTCTTTCAGCTCTAGGTTCAATATAATTGGCCAATGTTTTTTCATATGAAGATATTGTATTCTTTAAGCATTGTATATATTCCTCTAGAACTGTTATCTCGTGCTTATGTGTCACTTTGGCATCGTCGAGTGTTTTTCTCAACTCTGTTATACACTTATCTTTAGTAACTAAATCCTCCTCTAGATGTCTTATCTTTGCCGACGCTACATCCAGATCGGCCGATTTATTGTCCAGTTCCGTTCTACAGATATCCAATTCGTTCTTGGACACCTCCGCCATCCAGTAGGCACTCGACATTATTGATTGCATTTGTTTTGACTAAATAATTGTCATACAGGTTCAATCTGAATTGTTCGCTCTTTTCGCCCAGCTCTAGGAAATCGCTCATCAGTTTGACATAATCCTCATCGAGTTTTTGGATCTCAACATCTCCTCGGACGATTTCGAGAGTCCTCATTATTTTCGAACATTGTTAGTTTTACACTTGATTGAGCTCCTGGCTGAGAGATTCGAGGTCTAAAACTGGATTGATCCAATTTGATCTTCAACGATCTGGCATTCGCCAGATTTGTTGTGGCGCATTCTGTTTTCAACTTGTGAACCATTTCCAGATAGTCACTCTCCTTGCCCTAGGCAGTAAGACCTCTGACAAATCTTCATAATTCGAATCTGTCGGGAGATCTGTTCTGAGTTGCCCTTGTTGTTGCAAAACTTGAGAATCCATGTTCTAACCTTACGGTACCTAATTCAATAAATCCAAGTTATTAACATTCATGTAGAGACTCGTGAGACGAAACTAATGATAATATTATCGTTCATTTATGCAGAGCATTGATTGTCGTCTATAATAACAATATGTAACCTTTGATGACACTTGCCTCGATGACACGGTCAAATCTCATGTTTATAATCACAATATTTTCAACGTTAACTTTTGCAGGCAAACTTGATTGGAAGAGGCAAACACCTAAATTTATCTTATTGATGTTCAACAATATTATCGACAATCCATAACGTTAGTAAGAGGAACTCTGTAAACAATCTCACATTATTATGATGGTAGGTTTACATTTTAGTAAGTCAGCGAGTCGCTCGCGCCGGCTCAACCCGGCCTGCGAACAGCCAGCGACAAGCCTCGGAGCTGTGCTAGCCGCCTGTGTGAGCTCCATGATATAGTCCCAACAAAGCTCGAGTTTGGTGAATCGTCTTTTCGGGTACAGAATGGATCACATAGTAGGCGTGGCAACGTATTAGCCTCAATTAGTACAGGTAACATCGTGTCCGGACCGCTGATTGTTCGAACCCGATGAACCCGCCTGTCGCCGAATATGAGCCCAGAGCTTGGCGAATTTGGCCTTAGAAAACAAGGCAGCTCGACGAATTAGAGCGAGCTGATATAGTCGAAACGAGCCAACTTACGTGAGAGTCTCTCATTGATTTACCAGATCCAATCCAGACTGCCGAGAGGTCAGTCATTACGAGGGTGACATTGTTGAGCAAATCAATTCTCCTCCTTGGGATCAACAAATCGATTGATTATTATGGGAAAACAAATAACTATTGTCTAGTACGTGTCTGTTGTGTTCGTTCACGTAAATACCGCCCCGGAAGGACGGACACTATATCGTATTTATTGGAGGAATGCATATATTTAATCAGTTTCTCATAGTTCTTGTGGTTATATGTCTTTGTCACGTTTACAAAATCATCCAAACATTCCGCCCAGGGCCTTGTTAACAAAGTCCATTGGATTTGTGAATGAGCTTTCGTCATTGATTGAGCTCATTTGTTGGGCCACATTACTCGATTGGTCAACCTCTTTACGGAGTGCTATCAGCTTCTCTCTTCTCGTTTGGCTTCATCAGATCCTGAGGTAACATAAGCACTTCGGCCAGTCTTGTAAACGATTATTGGTCACGTCATCGTTAACGAAGACACGATGCCAATTGAATGGGAAATCTTGTTTACTGATAACGTATGAGTTGGGTCCAGTTCTGGATGATGCGCCGCCGCCACCTGAGGACGACGCAGAGGACGAACCTGGAACTCGAGCCGCCCGAACCCATTGAAGATGTGCCGCCATTACGATCGAATGTGGTCAACTTCGAGAGGCCAGTCTGTGATTTGACACCGAATGGGCCCAACCGGACGACATTCATCAATTGGCTTTGATTGACTCCAGGATGCTCTTGTCCTCTTGAGTTAGTGCGCTAAAACGCTTAGTTGATTGTTTATTATCTTTGTTGCAATAATAACCTCATCGCCGTTAACGGATACACTAACATAGGATGGACAAGTTTGAATAGTTAGTAAACCTCTTCTATTGGTTGAGGTTAAAATATTAAAACCCAATTCAATTGATCAACGCGTACTTACGTTCGCCAGTTGTTGGAAAAGTTGCTGTTGCTTATGGCGTAAATTGGCGCCGCCGGTGGTGATCATCTTTGACGAGTCCAACTCGACAAAATTTGTATCATAAGGGACATATGCCGTCATGACTGTTTTTACGGTTAGTTTCAGTGTCTTCCCTTACATGTGATTGATTGACCAACATCAACTATGCTTTCACTTACCTGAAGAAATCGCTGTACCAAATAATAGCAGTAGGTTTGCTGTCCAATAGTTTGGAGCCATATTGATTTAGTTGTGGTGCTATCCTCAGTTGAATTGATATTTAAATTAAGAACTGAATTGAGATAAATGAATTCTTCGATCGAATAGGACAGATTAATCAATGCTTGGAAAGAAATTGCACGAAAAACAATGACTGGTCGAGATAGTTTGACTAATAAGCAGATCCATTGGTTGCAGTTCATTTAACAACCGAAGCTAGATATTAGAGGCATGGAGATAACATATCCATCGAGGAAAAGGCGCCCCAAGCGTCTAACAAGCCGATGATGAGTGAGGGCCAGGCAAGAGTCATGAGTCTAGAACAATTTCAGGCGTCCATGTACGTCAGCAGAAACAGGTAAGTGGAGTGAAAAGAGCAAATTGAGTTGAAAACAACATTAAATTTATCGTGCAGCGGCTGCTTATTGATTCAACAACAACATCAATATTTTTATAAAGAATAATATACTTCTCCAGATCTCTGAAGGCCATTCCTTTTTCATTATAACTTTCTCTACCGCTCTGGTTGATGAGCCTTAGGCCGATGGTCTAGCCACTGCATGCCAGTAGCTTTGCTATGATCTGAAGCCAGCCATGGGCCACTTATTTCACGTGAGCTCTCAGCCGTTCAGTGCGTCCCAAAGGATCTGGGCCAAGCAGTTTCAGTTCTGTGCGCGCGATGCAGCTCAACATTAGTCAGCTCTCTATTTTCGTGTGACAAATGGCAATTTCACCGCTCATCCCGCTCATAAACAGGCCCGCTCAGTGAGCTGAATGTGGCAATTTTGTGCGCGCTCAGCGCACAGCAATTTTCAATGCAGGCTGGAAGTTAGAAAACTAAATTTCTTGGCCCAGATCTTTTGGGACGCACTGTTCTCACTATCTATCTATGTGAGTTGTAACTTGATCCATAATGTAATGGATTGTACGAAGCAATCCTCCACCCTACAACACCAAGCCGACCAGCGACAAAAACGTGCTCAACAGGTCGTTGTCACAATCAGCACCAGCAGCAGCAGCAGCAGCAGCAGCCGCCCTCAATCACACGACTCGATCATTGGGTGTCAGTTGTATCGCCATTGGTCGAGCTACGCTATTGGTTGGGTCAATCGATTGATTGTGTGTGACATCGTTAGGTATCTTGAAGTTCTCTTGTTGTTGTTGTTTAGACTGAGTTTGTTGTTGCAACTGGGAGGCATGAGGCCTCTCAATTCCTCACATAGAGTATCATATCTGTAGCCGACTCGAATGTCCGGCACGTTAGTCCTCTTGATGTCATTGCTCATGACACCTTCGCGCATATAATTGGCACCAATAAAGTGTTGCTTCACCTGATTTTATGTTTAATAGAAGAGAGTCAATAAGTCAGTTGATTTATCTGTAGATTTTAAGCCTACTGTATGTACATACATATTATATAGTTGATTAATTTGTTACTTACCTCGTAGGAAGTCCGACATTAGGACGCTGTTGCGCGCCAATTCGCACATATCACAGCTGGATAGCTTCCACACCTGAGCTGCAATTGAATACTCCTCCATCAGAGGCTCCTTTGTGAAATGGAACTGCAGGGATCATCTGTCGACAGAGAAACAAATGAGGCCTCGGCACAAGAACTCTGGCAACGGGTTTCGGGTGATAATTAAGGAATAGAGAATTGTTGGATAGAGGCGACATGGCTATACCAATCTGAAGCTAAATAATATAGATATTGCATCACTGAACCTTTCTCACAACAGGCCATGGCTAATATTTTGACTGAGCAAATAGCCACCTATTAGATGTTGAACATTGCCCGCCTCACCACAATGCGGCCTCTGTACGAAAGTGTTCATTCCACGCTCGGCCCTGAGTTGATTCAATAGAGTCATATTAACATAAGTATAATAGAGATAATAATTGTATGGTGGATTCTCGTCGTCCTTCCAATTATCTGGCGTTGGTGTCATCATATCAAACAATGGATTCTCGTGAGCTTGACTCGTCGTCGACCGAATCGAATCCACTCACATATTGGAGCCAAATATTCAACTCCGGATGAGAGTTTGGCTCTGATGGTCGCCTCGAACAAGGGCTCAAAAATATTATTTAGAATGTTTTCGAAATTCTCAACCATCTTGTTGGTCTTGTAAATATCATAAATCCTTGGTATTTGAATGATCCAACGTATATTATCCGAATAAACATTATTGTTCATGGCCCATTTGGCCAAATTGTCCCATTCACTACTATTGCGGCCATATATTGACAATCTCAGTTCGGCATTCTGATATTTAGACTCGTCCAAGTCGTACAACACCTCCTTGAGTATTTGGGCAAAATAGTGGCCCTGAATGTAATTGTCGGTCTTCAAGAAGATCTCACGTAGACGACTCTCGCCAATTGGATTGTATTTTGCATTAAATTTGTCAAAACGATGAAATGTATTCCTATCCGCATGTACATCCAACATATCAACACTCAAATCATACGAGCTAATATTTAACGACTTCTAAATACCTGCTCCAAACTCATGGGCTTCCCATCGGCCCCCTTACAAACCATATCGTGCTTGTTGGCCTTCAATGTTTTCTTGATAAATCTCAATAAATGCTTTTGGTTCATACAACTGGCCGCGTGTACGTGAGTATCGACCTTACGAATATTATAAAAATCACGATGAGAGACGGCCTTCTGAGCGCCAGCTCTCTCATTTCATTCAATAGGCATATAACTGATATTTGCTTGATAAATAACACAATCGTCTATAGCAAAACGATTTCAATGGTCCATCGGTGATCATATAACACATATATTTAACATCGTCAACAAATTCACTAACTGGCGGATAATTCAATTGTATTGGCTTTGAAATTTCAATATCCTCTTGGCATTCATAAACATTCATGATTCCTTTAATCATTTTTAATTTCATTTCAGTGTCCTGATATTGGCGCCTCGGCTGCCATGGGTCCTTATTCAATGGGGGCCCATTTTCATGGTTAACACTCGAAGGGTATATTTTTGTCATCAATCATTGAATGTCTCCTGTGGATATGGCGTCTAGTGACCGATGGAAAGGATTGTGAACTCATGTCCATATACTTCTCGCGTAACTTCAATGCCTTTGTTAAATGCGTTTGGCCGCATGATGAAGATTCGTGTTCCTCCATCTCTTTAATATTCATGTCTACCTCTCTTCAACCTTCAAATTAAAACTAAATTGAAAAGAAACAACTAAAAACAATATGTATGCGTAACCCACACAACGTGAGTTATTGGTTTCGTTCGAGTTGGAGATGAAGACGAAGACGTGAAGATAGTGATGGAGCTGGGAGATCAGGTTGACTCGCTGGCAATTGAGCTGGAGGCGTAACAGCCAAAGGAGCTAGGGAGGCGTCGACTTCTTGCAATTGCTAGTAACGAATGATGAGGTATCCACTGAGCGTAGATAGGGCTTTTTCTACTATCTATGTCTATATAGTGAAAACTCTCCAAGCTCTTCAGCAGGGACTTGGAGATACAACCCAATTTGTCTGTGCTCGAGGATTTCTAAAATACTGATTCGTTGTGGTTTCTTAATGGGATTGATGAATATGGCCACCTTCTGCTGTTAGTAGAACAG
This sequence comes from Oxytropis ochrocephala, assembly GCA_020916435.1. Classification (NCBI taxonomy): domain Eukaryota; kingdom Viridiplantae; phylum Streptophyta; class Magnoliopsida; order Fabales; family Fabaceae; genus Oxytropis; species Oxytropis ochrocephala. The sequence goes on from JAJHUT010000131.1 coordinate 204,790, forward strand.
TATTCTTGTGGTTGGCTATATTTGCTTTCCTTTTTAAGTAATTTTGAGAAATGTCTACCGCGATTATCTCAAATATCTCGAATGTAAGAGCTGGAGATGAACATCTAATATGCGGCTGATCTAATTCCTATGTCACTACTAATTTGTGTCGTGTCCCTGTCGTGGTGGTGGATGTAATGCTGTTTTTGTCGCTGTCGTTGTTGTCGTTGCCTTCGTCACTGTTCGGTTCTTGTTGCTATTGCTCTGACTCCCCTCAAGACGATCTTTTGCTACAATACTATTGAATCCTATTTGCTCTCATTTTATGTCAATAGAGGGCTACTACCAATGTGAAATACTAATGTTCTCGCTGGTGTGATATATCTTCCTTTCTTTTCTCCGTCTTGTTGTGAGAGTCTTTCTCACAGCACTTGTCTCGTGATACAAAGAGGGCCAATAAAGTAAGACACAAAACAAAGTGCAAGTTTGTGGTCGTTAGTCGCTGCGTTTTCAAAAAGTAAACAACTACTAGATGAGTCGTATGTTAGATGTTTATTTGTAATTAGGGAAATTGTCAACAATTTCGATGAGACATCCAACTTTGAAGATTTTCGTTTTATTTATTTTGTGATCGTTTCCTGCTAGGCTTCTGCCAGTGCAAACGCTCACCGAACACCATATAATACACGCAACGCGTGCGAGGCCAGTTTCGCCAATACAGACTGGACGGCGACGGCGCATAGCGAACTGTTCGCTGTATCACCTGATGTCCGCCGATGATAACTCGCATTAACTATGATCCAACGATCAATATTAATTTTTAAATATCTATCGATTGTGAGTGTAATTGATCCATTGTAGATGACATGACAAGTGAAAATTTTCAGAAGTTCAAAGGTCGAGTTATTGTGTAAGCTGATCGAATCAACATTCTAGTGTCATGCCATCAGACGAGTCATCCCAAATCAACGACTATTAAGATTTTAGTGTGGTAATGACGATGAAGATCAACCAAATTAATGGACAGAGTGGTAGATCAGTATTAACAATGACGAAATAACGATAATTGACACATAAAATGGTCCTACCAATAAACTAAATCATGAGAGATGGCAGAAAAAGATATAACAACCCAGTAAACGAACAAACGAATGAATGGAGTGTTATCACGAAAAACAACAACGGCGACAAACAACAACTGAAAGATAAAATTCTGATAATAAGTTCACAACAAATTGTATAATTGTTATTAGTCTTTTTGCTTCATCTCCCATCAATATGTCTCTTTAGTCATGCTTTTAGTATGTCTACTTTTTTTTCCTTCTTCTTCTTCTTTTTATAAATCTACTCTAAGACATGATTGTGAGGGTGTTGATGTAGATGTCAATGGTGTGGATTGGAGCGCGATCTTGCGCGAAGTATTCATAGGTTCTATTCCGTCAAAGTTGCTGGAAGTACCCATTGTCCAAGGGTGTTTGAAGACTTGCTCGGCGGTGTAACGCTTATCAGGATCCACGGTTAGCATACATTTTATCAGATTCTTTGTGTGTTGAGATATCTTACTCCAATATGGTGGCGCAAAATGGAAGTCACCGGCTAGGATTGCGTCAAATAATTCATCTTGATTGCTCTCGTTTTCGCTTGTAAATGGTGGATAACCGCATAATAATATGAAACAAATCACGCCAGTCGACCAAACATCGACCTTAAAATCATAACCTGTTTCATTGAGCATCTCTGGTGAAACATAAAATGCTGTCCCACAAACACTATACAAACGATTGTTATCCATCTAATTCCACGGCCAAACCGAAATCGCAATAATTTCACTGACTGACTGCCGTCCTTTTGTTTTGAGATCAACAAGTTCTCAGGCTTAATATCCCTATGAACTATACCTTGCTCATGCAGGTACGTTAAAGCGGAGGATAAATTAAAAATCATTGCTGAAGTACTTGAACTTCACTAAATGGTCTAGTTACATTTGCAATGGCATCAAACAAATCACCATCCTGTACTAATTCTAATATCAAATATAATTGCATTGAATAATCGAATTCCTCGATCAATTTCACAATATTTGGATGATTCAATTCCTTTAGAATCTTGACTCATTATAGATCATATCATCTCTACCGCGACACTTGAGCTTATCTATCAGTTTGAGAGCACAATCCTCATTTGTTATCTTATTCCTACAACGGTAAACCACTGAAAAATGGCCATCGCCGATGGGTCCTCCAATATCATATCTCTCAATAACTTTCATTGCCAAAACACATTCGTTTGTTGTTCATGTTCCTCCTCTAGATGTGGTTGTTGTTGTTGCTGCTGTTGCTGCTGTTGCTGCTGTTGCTGCTGTTGCTGTTGTTGTTGTTCACTCTGTTTCGTGTGATTGTTGTTTATGTTGTTTTAATTGATTACCATTATTATCATTATTACTAACTTGGTTATTCTGTATTTGCGCTGCAATGGTTCTTTTGGGTGTTTGTTTAGATTGTTCAGTTGAATAATTTGAGTTGGCAGAATTCGTTGTTGTGGCAATCTTAATTGGAGTCCCGTTGACATTTCCTGATTGCTCGAGTGATGACTTCTTGCCTAAACTACTATTAGCTATGGTAATATTGTTATTATGACTAGTGTTTAATTGATGATTCTTAGGTGTTTGTTGCTGTCGTTGTTGTACTGGTCGTTGATGGATTGGAGTTTTAATTCCTGGGGAACGGTTGATTAGATGATTTTGACTACCATTGTTATTGGTGGCGATACTATTATTATGGTGATTGTTATTTGTAATATTATTATTAGTGCTACTGTTATTATGACTAGCATACGATTGATCCTGACTCAATGATTGTTGGTGCTGGTGCAATTTCATGGAATGCCGAGGGCCTGGACTCGTAGTTAGAACCTGGCGCTTAACTCGAACTCGTTCACTTGAACTGATGCAGGCAGAGTTCCTAACAAGCCATTTGAGCGTTCCATTGCTGATCTTATAATTAGTTGCAATTAAAAGAATCGGTCGATGAACACATGTATGTCTGTCCATCTTGGAAGTCTGTAATATCTGCTAGAGGCAAGCCTTCTTGTGAGAAGATATAACGAACTCCCTTGCATAGGTTTCAGGTGATCCGTGGATAGGATGCAAGTGAGATCATTGAGAGTATGAGCATCAAATGATCTAATCTTTTCTGTATTTAAAGCATACTTGATACCTGGCAAAATATTGATCACCGTTGATGAGAAAGCGTAGTCTTTTGGCTCGATATCTGTACAACCTATCATCAATATGATCCATGATAGATTCGACATGATTCGAGGGCGTGTTAGTGGGAGTTTGAGTTGTAGTGATTATGATGTTACTACATAATGTCGTTATTGTTATAGTTATTGTCACTATTGTGATGGTTGCTCATGATGTTTTTTTGATAGTGTTTTCTTATGATTGTCGGATGTTCGAGCATTCGTTGGATTTAGCGGTATTATCATATAAGGGTTGTGGAAAATAACTACATCAGGTAGACGACAGCGGTGGCTTGATGATTTCAGTCTTCAATGGTTCATCTAATAAGAGGAGAGCGTGTGAATACCATGAAAGTGATTAGAATAACATATTTTGATCTTAATAATGGGCCTGAGCATGAGTTTGGCATATTAATATTAGTAGCCGTCAACATGATGTTAGCTGTATGGCTGATGTTGGTACGAATGGATGATAATGATGATCATGGTGGTGGAGGTGGTGATGGTTACGGTGAAATATGGATAGAATAATGGTAATAACAGGAGCCTATAGAAATGGGCAGAGGATTGATGCCAAATAGTAACGGAGACGACGACGACAACGACAACAGCGACGATGAATATTGCGGCTGGTGGTTGTTAGTGGAGTCGGCCGTCAACCTGCTGGGGCTTCTCTCAGCTTTCTCGCTTGCTAACTGCTTCGGCCGTCGTCAGTTGCTGGCGTCGCTGTTGCTCTTGTGCTGTTGTTCCCTCACACTCTACTTCGGCAGCCTAAATTTATCAATGTTGCTTTCGTTCCGTACGAACGAATGCGGCCAAAATGAGTTGTCTCTCTCTCTCCTTCTCTCCGTTTTGTTGCGCCATTCAATTCAATCCATGTTGTTTCGTCGCAAACTCAACCATCTCTTTGTTTAGAATGTTTAAACTCACCTCAACTAGGCTCTCACGGGAACACAAACCTTCTTGATTGTTCTGGCTAACCAACAGAAACACTTCTAGCTACAAGAGTGCATTACACAGTATACGAAGACGACGACGACAACGATGAGGAACAAGATGATCGGCCTGGATGCCGTTCATTTTTCTGATACATATCCATAAGCTTACTAGTGTTTGTTTAGAACTCTCGCCAGCCTGACTAACCTTGACACTCGGCAGACGTCTTGGCGTCACTCATCATGGGGTGACATCTGCATGTGAGGCCATCAAATGGGGGCATCTATCATTTTACTAATGGCAAAGGTGATTTTCAAGTCAATTAACAACCACAGCGGTGATGGCACAATGTTTTGCACTTGTACGCTCCCTGATTGCAAGATCGAATAGTCCGAGAGAGGCTCCCGTTTTGTGCACGTTGCTGAAAGATGCACGATATTTCGCATCGCTCGCATGACGACAGCGTACGAAATATACGGCAACAATGCAAAGGCGTGCACTTCACAAAAACACGAGGTCGGATTTTTCAGTCGCTAAAAATAACATTCTTTTTGAGCCGACTCATCAACCCACTTGAGATAACCCATATTTTCTTAATTAACTAATAATTTATCGGATTGAAGAAAGAAATCTATTAGAACAACTTAAACATGACTGCTGCCGCTGCAGACACAGCCAAATTGATGGCTGAAATCGAGATGGACATGATGACCGATATGTTCAACAAGATTGCTGCCAATTGTCACAAGAAATGTATCAGTTCCAAATATAGAGAGCCGGACTTATCCAAAGGCGAGAGCGAATATGTCTAGATAGATGTGTGCAGCCAAATGGACCGAAATTCATGAGAAGATAGGACACAAACTGGTGGCCGTTGAGACGGCGAACCAGCAACCACAGCCAATTTAAAAATATCGTCACAACCAGATTGGAATGGAAGGACCTAGAGAATGAATATCGCGACGACGCGGCCCTGTGGATAGTAAATTTTTTCACATGATATATCATTGTTAAGAAAAAACGTCAATATGTATAGATTCGAACATTTATTGTAGTTCATTCTAGTTCAAATAGAGAGTTGATCATCAGCCAGATCATCGGAGGAAACCCTCAGGAAGGTTCAAATTTGTGGGCCTGGTTCATGTATTCGGTCCAATAGTAATCCCGACCCAGTATATTTGGATCTCCAACAACTATTACGAGCCATTTGGCTCGGCTCACAGCCACATTAAAACGCTTAGGATTGAATAAGAATCCGCTGGAATTTCTTATCGAAATCAATCTTCTTCTCGCGAGTACGGACTGTAGTTATGATTATAACCTCCTTTCGTCGCCCTGGAACTCTTCAATGGTAGCTATCTTACACTTGGCCAGTCCACAGCTCGAACAACAAGTTGAGTTTCTCGATCTGACGTCTGTATGGACTTATGATACCCAGCTGGTCGGGCCGTAGTCCCGAGTCGTACAGCCGCTTAGCGTAGGCTAGGCATCGGATGGCCTCGGCCGGATTGAACCAGGACGGATTTGTGAATTCCTCCTATCTCTTCCACAAACAGCGTGAAATATCAATGGTTGGTCTACCTTCATTACATCGAGCCAGTGCTGTGGGGTGTCGTTGACGAATTTCAAATCATTATCGTAGAACATCTTGTTATTTATCGATAGGACTCGCGAATCGCACCGGTAACAAACTCGAAGCTTCGTTATGAACTTGCCGTTATAATTCATCTTGTTGTCGATAAAGAAATTCCTTTGATACATTGGAACGCCGACAAAGACGATCCAATAGCGAGGTGCAAGTCCGTATTGATCGGCAACTCTTGAGACACACATATGGGCCCCAACTGGTGCGGGTCGCCAGCAAGTACGCAACAGCCGCCAGTGTTTAAAAGACCCATAGGTATTAGGGCCTTCTGGTTCACTGGCATGCTCCGGCCTCATCTATGAATACATAATCAAACAGATCCTGAATTCATATAGAGAACCAGACTGTATGCAAGTGGTCACGACGATCCTATACTTGCGGTAGGTGTAAGCATCTATCATATCCATATCCTTCGTTATCCCCTCCAGCTCAGGGGAACGAGCTTTTTCCATACGATAAAAAGCAGACACTCGAACCAGTTCCTCCGCCACAACACCTGAGTCCAGAATCCGTTTGGCACACAAGCCAGTGCTGGTATTGGAATTGGCACAGACCAGTATCTTGAATTCCTTGGCACGAGCATAAACCTGTAGAATGGACTCGACCATCGTCACTGTTTTATCCGTCCCGGGTGGCCCAAACATGATATATGGTGCCGGTCTGGATCCGGCCCTTAGTACACGTTCATTATAGCTCGCCTCTGATACACATTGAGACATCCCATGAAACAAGGAAAATCCTTTTCATCTTGTTCCTTGAATCTAACCAGAGGCTCCATTTTTGTATTTATATTGGTATGGAATGGGAAGACCATATCTCTCACTTGTTCATGGTCTCTGTACTGCATCACCCCGTGATGACACTGTCGAAATGGGGTCCTGGTAGACAGAAATTGTACTACAAATTTCAGACCATCCATGGCTGTCGTGCAAATGTTCATGTAATTTGAATAGAATATCCTTCTCGCGTACCTCATGTATGTAGCTCCCCTCGTAGCAACAAGAGCGTTTGTCACTTCTGAGTATCAGTCGGTCGCCCTGAGCAATGATGGACGACCCTCGGCCAAACCGGGCACTTCGAGCAAGAATAGGTCCTCGTGTTTGGCCAACATGACATCGAACATGTCGTACTTTCGCATCTCCATGGCCTGTTGCGCCTCCTCGACCCAGAGCAACACCTGGAATCGCTTGGCATAATTGTTCGCGTCCATGGGAATCGACATTCCCAGGCTATCAACATTGTTGCTCTTGATTGCCTCATACACCCATCTGGGGGGATGTCAAATTTACTGAGCTGAAAATTTTGTCCACCATCTTTGCCGAACTTGGCTGGCTTATAAACTGGTTGTCCAGGCAGGACCTCGTCCGATTCAGCGGCATATTATACTCTCAATTGAAACCCTGTTTATATCTTTCATTGGCTTTCTTCTCTTGTTCCTCGTCTTTGATCCTCCCCATTATTTGTATTCGATTTATGCTTTCTGATATCAACTAGAGCCAATAGTTTCTCCAATTGTTCTGTATTAGAATTGGAGTCTGCGTATTTGCTTGAATTTATTATGCCTCACATAGTCGTCTATTTCTTCGTTCCCATCCAAATCGCCACTGAGGCCAAATAATTGCTTGAGTATTTTCATTATTTCTGATAATATCAGCTACGATTTTCAATTTAATATATTCAGATCATGTTAATAGTAATCGCACTGAGAAAATATGGTCAACAATGCCGCTATTGGTCAAGTGCAACATTGGAATTTGATTGTTTGTTTTCTAGGGATATCTTGCGCACGTGTGCGTGCTAGCCACGAACGCAAGAGTTACCTGAATCACCCCGACCGAAATCATTTTCTGGGTGATTATGATTCTCTATTGCATAGAGTCCATTGTTGTATCAAACAATTTTAATTGTTGAGCTAGCAAATCAAATCTACCTAATCTATGGATACAACAATTGAATTCAGCTTACTGAACAAGATAGCATCACTCACAACGACTTGTTGGTCGATCATTCCGATTACTTTTGGCCTGAGGCCCTACTCACGTCTATAATTGAAGGTTTAGCAGCAGGAAGTGATTGGGGAGCCCTGTCAGTAGAGAAGAGTTCTCATCAGTCATTAAATTGCTGGCCAATTTATTCTCGTGATGACTTCCATCTGTCCAGGTTAATCCCATGAAAGGCCCATTGAGCAAATAACTCAAACATAAACACTGGCCAATTCCATTTGAGCTTCATTACATCAGTAATAATGTAACTGAACGAAGCATACTG